>JBCNJP010006466.1:0-17832 GCA_039602395.1 Deinandra increscens subsp. villosa
GTTACTTGAAATCGTAAAGGAAATGTTACGGGGTTGTGTACAGCCACGTGTCATAGTTACCGATAGAGAGCTCTCTCTTGTCAACGCATGTGAGAAAGTATTTCCAGATTCTTCTCACCAGCTTTGTAGGTGGCACATTTATGAGAATATTAGTAAACATTGCCAAAATTCCTTTGGGAATGATAAAGTATATAGCTGGAAGATGTTTCAAAAACATTGGTGGCGGTTGTGTAATTCCGCTACCATTTGTGCATACGAGAATAACAGAAACACAATATATGAACGACTCGCAGCCGTCAACCGATTACGTAAGTACCATACTCCGTATTACATTACAATTTCTTACATGCCTACAACTTACTGTTTATACTTTTTATATTTAAAATCCTGGTTTTGGCAGGTGTGTTGGACTATATGGATAAAGAGTGGCTGGGCCGTTATAAACAGAAGTTTGTGTGCGTTTGGATAAATCAAAACAGAAATTATGGGGAGTACACAACTAACAGGGTCGAGAGCGAGCACTCGGCCGTGAAAAGATTCATAAACAGCTCCCACACAAGGTTGGATCAGATTGTCGGGTTCATTGAAGAAGTACAGGGGCTACAGTTGGTCCAGCTAAAAGAATCTCTGGAGACTAGTTTGGTCAAGACCATGAATCATCACCGGGCCTTCAGACTGCTAGACCGTTTAAGGGGTCGTGTGTCACACAAATGTCTTGATCTACTAGTGGGAGAGATTCACAGGTTAAAGAATGTACACCAGCTGTATAATATTACCTGTGGGCATCAACTCCAGACCGGCTATGGTATTCCATGCGCATGTCGTCTAGAGACAATGTTAGAGACTCCAGGTGTGTATAACTCTTATACGAGCACTTAACTATAAAAATACAATTATTTAACATTTATGTTTCTTTCACAGACTACGTAATTCCAATAGAAGAAATTGACACATTCTGGAGGCATCTGGACTATCGTAAGCCAGCGTGTGCTGACGAGGGGGTTGACATTGATTATGACGCGGCATTTGAGGAGATGAAGGAAGATCTGAAGTCAAAACCTAGACACATGCAGTGGAACATCTATGAAAAGCTGAGGTCTGTTTTTAATCGCGGAAACTCTAACCCAAAAATGAAAGAGCCTGAGGTGAAGAAGGATACCAGAGGTCGCCCATCAAATAAAGTCAAAGAACAGAGGGCTCAGGAACAGGCCCGACATAGTTCATACACTGGCACACGGGAAAACGTACCAGAGCAGCCACGATATAGCTCGTATACGGGTTCACAACAAAATGTTGACCCGGACAGAAGTTCCGAGTTTGTGACACCGGGTGCCCCAAACACACAAAGCAGCCAACGTAAATCGAAGAAAAAGGAGAAAAAGACTGCAGTTCCTCCTAACATTAGCACGAATAATTACATAAGATACAAGGCTCAGATTCCTAGGTGGCTAGACCCGATATACATATCCCGTATACAGAACGTAGATGGTGATGGTAACTGCGGGTTTCGTGCGTTGGCTGTTGGTCTGGGCTTACAAGAATCCCGATGGCCCTATGTCCGATCGGAGCTTCTGAATGAGCTACAAACGAACGAGGTGTGGAGAAGGGTACTTCAATCACAGGACAGTCAGTACGACTTGTATCTTGATGTGTACACAACGCTTAACTGGATGAGGGTAGAACCTGCCCCGGAAGCGCATTGGATGTTGATGCCTTACACGGGGCTGTTAGCTGCGACAAGGTTTAACTGTATTGTCATCTGCATATCAATTACAGGGTGTGATACCTACTTTCCCTTACAATCTGGTCCGCCAATGAATGACAACCCCCGCGTGATAACACTACTACACATTAACGGGAATCATTTTGTCTACTTGATTTTGGAAGGTGAGTACCCCATGCCCACACCTTGTCCTTTTTGGGAAGCATACCGGAGCGCAGAAGCCGCCGGATGGGCAGATATATATCAATCACGTATAGAACAGTACAGGAGATACATTGCAGCCACAAAAAGCACTACACGAGTAGATCTTGGTTCCAAGCCTGTGTGATTATGTTAATTGTTATTTTTGTTTTATGTATTATATTAGATTTTCAACAACTTTATAGTAGTACTAGTTGTTATTCAAATAATACTTGGAACTTTAAAGGCACCACAAATTTATTGCTAATAGAGATACAACCACTTAATTAATAAGACCGGTTTGAAGCTACAAACTTTAGAGAATATTAGAAAAACAACTTGACTCCAACTACTACAGAATACTTGTAATTCCTACACAACTAATAAGACTAGTTTGAAGACGAGTCGGAGTCACTGTCAGATGCCCATCGGGCGCCTTCAGATCCGGTGTCCTCCTCCAAGAATCTTCTTTGGTCTTCGTCCCAGTATTCTCGAAGAGCCTCCAAGTCCTCCATGTGTGCTTCATTCCAAGCATCTTCATCCTCTTCTTCAACTCCTACGAGCGGAAGTCGTCGACGATGGGGTAGAACAACAAGTGGGGGTGGGGGAGGTGGAGGCTGAAAAACCACTGGGGGTGGTGGTGGAGGTGGAGGATGAATAACCACCGGAGGGGGTGGTGGAGGCTGTTCAGCCGCCGGGTGGGGTGGTGGAGGTTGTTCAGCCGCCGGAGCAAAATGAATCCGTCTTCCTCCACGGTATTCTCGAAGAACGTCTCGGGGTGGTGTAGACATTGCAAGATAGTTAAACTTGCGTAGAAAAGAGCTAAGATTTAGTTCTTCAGACATATGTCGGATAGTTGTAGCTCACCCACATGACCCCAATTTATAGGAAAATACGGTTGAAGAAAAAATATAATACGCTGCGTATTAGGCAATACGCAGCGTATTAGGGTGCGTACAAAATTATACGGAGCAGTCTTCTTCTTCTTCCACCGACATAAACAAAAAAAACAACCAAAAACCCCAATAACCGGAAAATCTGTTGCCGCCGGAGAAGAAGGAGAAGCCGGAGAAGAAGGAGAACACTCGCGCATTCAATTCCCGTATACACATACAGGTTCGTATCCGTAACCTATTTCACCAAAATCTTGTTTTTTTGTTTGAAATTATAGATAGAATAGAAATCTTAGATTTGTTTAATTTAGTTGTTAGATGGTAGAAAAACCACTAGGATAGATCCTTAGAACCATAGAACCACACTCGCCCTTCGTTTATGCAAGAATGTTCGGATTTTAGGCCTCAAATCTGCGATTTTTTTTGAAGCCAGATGAACAATACGCGGCGTATGCCCTCATACGCTGCGTATTGCTAGATATTTTGTACTAGAAATTCTTATTAAATCTTATTAATTCTTATTAAATCTTATTAATTCATATTAATTATTAATTATTAATTATTAATTATTTATTATTTATTAATTAATTATTAATTATTTATTATTTATTATTAATTATTTATTATTTATTATTAATTATTAATTATTTATTATTACATATTATTATTAATTATTTATTATTAATTCTTATTAATTCTTATTATTAATTATTTATTATTTATTATTTGTTATTAATTATTTATTATTTATTATTAATTATTAATTATTAATTATTAATTATTAATTATTAATTATTTATTATTAATTATTTATTATTAATTATTTATTATTTATTATTTATTATTTATTATTACTTATTATTATTAATTATTTATTATTTGTTATTAATTATTTATTATTTATTATTAATTATTAATTATTTATTATTTGTTATTAATTCTTATTATTAATTATTTATTATTTGTTATTAATTATTTATTATTTATTATTAATTATTAATTATTAATTATTAATTATTTATTATTTATTATTAATTATTTATTATTTATTATTATTTATTATTTATTATTTATTATTACTTATTATTATTAATTATTTATTATTAATTATTTATTATTACTTATTATTATTAATTACTTATTATTACTTATTATTTATTATTTATTATTTATTATTTATTATTTATTATTTATTATTACTTATTATTTATTATTTATTATTTATTATTACTTATTATTAATTTATTTATTATTAATTATTTATTATTTATTATTATTTATTATTTATTATTTATTATTTATTATTTATTATTTATTATTTATTATTTGTTATTTATTATTTATTATTTAACTTTTTAACTTTATTGTTTTTGGTTTTTTTTTTGTAGGTGTTATGGCTGGTTTACAGATAGATGATTATCCGTATCTCCAGTTTGCCGAGGGGACTACTGCACGAGAGAGACTTCAGAGGTTCATCACGTGGGATATTAGGGCATCGGATGCGGTTGACGTGCCGTTTTTGACGGAGATTGAGGCCATTGAGAGATACGACGCTATCGTACCGCCGGATACTCCATTCAGGCGTCTTTTCGATACAGCCGGATTGCCCACGTATCCGTTCTTAGTTCTCGAGTTTCTATGTACTTTTGCTTACGTACCGGTTGTCGGTCCCTTCCCACAGGCCGTCCAGGATTTCGTGGTAGAGCCCATTGCAGTTAGTTTCTCACTTTTCGGGGTGGAGTATAGGTACACGCTGCGTGCGTTTGCGGTCTTGTCGGGGTTATATACAGTGGAGGAGACACTAACCCCGATGTACACTCAGGCCGTAAAGGCCATTGCCCAGCATTCTCAGGATCAGTGGTGGGATTCGATCAGCAATCCACCGGTACGTGGAGATGAGAACCGTGCTACACAGATTAGGGACCCACTTTTTAGATACCTGCATAAACTCATCAGTACCTCCATTACATCACGTGGCTTCAGCAAGGAGCACGTCACCTAGACCGATTTGTTCTACTTTTACTGTTTGATTCGCGGGAGGAGTGCCGCCCTAGCCCACGGTCTGGCTAAATTTCTGGGGAAGCACGAGAGTAGGAAGGCTGGGAGTGATATTTTTTGCGGGTCGTTCATTACACGGATTGCATCGGCGATAGGTGTCCTCCAGCAGCACCAGCACGAGATGCCCCCACCACTGCCGGCGAGGACACTAGGCAGGGCGACCATGAGCAGCATGAAGATCATTAGGAAGTTTGGCGCACGTCCTAATTTTTTTCACCGGATGGTGGGGCAGGATCGTGAGATGTGGGTGCCGGAGGTTGATGGTGGAGGTCCGGCAGAGCCGGAGGGTGGCCAGGTCGGCCAGGGGGTTCAGGGAGGGCACGGGGTGCAGGGAGGACATGGGGTGCACGCCGGGGATGTGGCACACGAGGTGCAGGAGGTGCGTCATAGGTATAGGGCAGTCAGGATGCCTCGGGCTGTGAGGGAGAGATTAGACCGATTGGGTGAGGTTCAGGACTGGCAATCCCAGATGATGCTGTTGATTGCCTCACGTTTGGACATCCATGACCATCCTCCATTTCCACATGCCCCGGGTGGTGACGGTGACGTTCAGCACGAGGCGACGGATGATGATGATGATGATATGGCTGGTGATGAGGATTAGGAGGACCATTAGCAGGGTCTCATTTTGTTTTTCGTTCTTTTGTTTGATCATGTATGTTGAACTATCTTTTTTATGTAGTGATGTTTGAATTTGATGAATTGATGCATCTATGATATATTTTGTGATGTTTGAATTTGATGAATTGATGCATCTATGATATATTTTGTGATATTTAATTTTGATGAATGGATTAGGATTTATGGAATATTTTCTGTTGTTTAACTTTGATGAATGGATGCATTTATAAAAGTTGTTTGGAATGTGTAAATGAGATGAGATGTATAATATGGTATATTTATATATAGAAAACGGATAATTTCACACATGAACTATATTTTGTGCTGTTTAAGTTTAATGAATGTTTTTTCTTTTCCCGTTAAAAATTTGGGTGTATAAAAACACAAATTTTACTAAAAAAATGTCTTGATAAAAAAGTTATAAATAAATTATAAAAATAAAAAATAAATCAAAATAATAAAATATAAATTATGGAATGTCGGCTGCTGACTCTAATACGCAGCGTATATATATATACGCTGCGTATTGGAGTGTACAAATAGGAGATTTTGTCTTATATAATCCTTGTCAAAGCAATAGACTTAATTTCTTTTTTATCTGTTTTGAATAATAACAATAATAATAATACTAACTTTAGAACATATGGTAAATATTAATTTCTAATGCATGATTTTCCTTTCTATCTAAGCACAGTCTTAAAGTCTCGGATCCTTATCAACAGTTATCTTACAAAAAATTGTTAGATTACTTCATGTGCAAAAGTGTCCTTTACAAGTGCATTTAAAATTTGTAGCTTTAATTTGTCTCATAACGAACATTGGTTTAAAATTAAGAATTAAATTTATGGTTTAAAATTAGGAATTAAATTTATGGTTTAAAATTAAGAGTTAAATTAGGTTTAAAATTAAGAGTTAAATTAGGAATTAACCACTAGGACTTGTCCTAGTGGTTACCCCCTTGGCTCTTAGGGCTTTGGTTACTATGTGACCCAAGTTCTAATCCAAGGGGAGGCAGTTTTGCCCCATGTTGTCCCAGGAGGGGGTTTCTGCCAGGAGAAAGCTTCAGGAGGGGGTGTCTTGGTTCTCACGGAGGTCCGAGTAATCGACCTTGGACATAGCTCCGCAAGGGTAGGTTTACACGTGAGACCAAAGTCGCCTGATCGATGCCGTTCCAAAAAAAAAAAAAATTAGGTTTAAAATTAAGAGTTAAATTATTGGTTTAAACTTAAGAGTTAAATTAATGACTATGTAAATGACGCCAATAAGTAAAGGTCCACCCCATAACATGCGGGCGGGACAATCTTATTATTTATTTTTTATCACTAAGTTAGTAACCCTACATACACGGGTTAAATATTAAGTTCATAAGATGATATCAATACAAAAAACAAAAATGATGAGAAATTTGAAAATTATGAATGACATAATTAACTATCAATTTTGGCTGTGTTAAACCAATGTTGTATTCGTTCAAATTTAAGAGCTATAACAATATGAATTTTGTTTATCAAGTAATTCGTTTTTAAACTCGTGCATCACACGACAACCGTTTAAAAAATTAATAATTCTAATAGAATATACAAACTTCATTGAAGTTTATAACCAGAATAAAAGGAGAAACTATTAAACTGAATATAAAATAACATTTAAGATGTACAAATTAGAAAATGTTGACGTATACACTACATTTAACATTTAACGTCTGGTTTGTCCGTTTTTCATCTTCTTCTAGTATTAGAAGTTTGAGTCTATCTCTGCTCTTCACTCTTGATAACGCGGCATACAATTGTCAATGACTGAAGCATAGATTATTTAAATATAATCCAACATTCGAAAGAGACTGACCCTGGCTTTTATTGACAATCATTGCAAAATATACGACTGGAAAAAACCAAAATTAATAAGTATCTATTATTCTAAATAACTTATAATTGATGAAAAATAAGAGGGATAGACCTACTATGTATGATCATGTTGAAAACTGTTTTTCATGAAAGAATGAATTGTAATGTAAAACTCTTGTTATTGTAGCCTAAAATATCAATGAATATGATTACTATAATTTTTAAATTTATAAATCTTATAAGTAAAACCAATTTTTCATAAAAGAATGAATTGTAATGTAAAAATAAAGTTTATGTAGCCTAAAATATCAATGAATATGATTATTATAATTTTAAATTTATAAATCTTACAAGTCATCGGAAATTAAAGGAATTTTAAGAACTTTTGAATATTTTATTGGTTTTAATAAGTGAATTATAAATCTTATAAGTCATCGAAAATTAAAGGATTTTTTTAGAACTTTTGAATATTTTATTGGTTTTAATAAGTGGATTATGTGGGAAATTTAAACAACCCAATTTTAAGAATGGAGAAAAAATCAAAATTAATAAGTATTTATTATTCTAAATAACTTATAATTCATGAAAAATAAGAGGGGTTGATTTGGGGGTAATTGATTATGAGGTGAAATATGGTGATGTCATGTGTCACAAAACTTTTATTTTATATAATTAGAAGATGATAAATCCAGTAACTACAGTACTCATGTTTCATTGATCTGATATTTTATTTTTGATGTTGCAGTTATGTTAGATAGTCGACATTTTACCGCCCAATGTTGCCATGTTTTAAATTTGGCTTTATAAAGCTGCAGGTCCGCTGACACGGTCATTTTAATTGTTATTGAATATCAAATAGTTATCTTATAATTGCTAATTAAAATAAATGGATTTTTTGACTATTGGAATAACTATTCGTAAGGTGAATAATAGAGAATATTTTAAAATATAATAAATCAACATACAATACTAGAAACTTTAACAATGAGAGTTTTCTTAGATAATTAAAGTATTAATAATAATGTATTTCAATTGGAAAAATAAATATCTATATAAATGTAAAAACAAAAGAAACATTGTAAAGACATTAAGAAAACCCAATCAGAATAAAATTAAACAAAGTAACAATATCTAAAAAATAAATTTTTACAACGATTATTGTTCACACAAAAGATAATTATTTTTTATTGATTTTGTATAAATATTAATTTGTTAACATGACATAAAGTATTTAATTTTGTATTAAATGTAATTGTATTTAATTTTGTATTAAATGTAATTTTGAATTGTACATTTAAAATTATTTGTATTAAATATAAGGCCAAACACAATGATTGTCCCGCGATCTAGGTGACCTGATGACATGGCCTCGGTGACCTCGGTCAGTGAGGCGGGTGTGGTGGCCAGCGCAAGGAGAAGGGCTCGGTGCCCGACCTCCGTTTCCTTTCCCCTCGGTGAAATGAGTCGTTGGTGGTGCCCCCCCCCACCCCCCAGCCCACGGTTACTTTTTTTTAAATCTAATTAATTATTTACCTATATATACCACATTTTATACACAACTCACACCCACCTTATCTCTATTTCATACCCATTTCACCACAATTCACAAAAAAAAAAGCTACAAAATGTCGTCTTCTTCGTCTTCCTCATCAACGTTCAATTCCGACGACACGCAGCTATGTTGTTTGCCGAGACGATGTTTGTTGCCGCACAAGAGGACGACCAAAGTTCTAAACCGTATTATACACAAAAGACGATCAAAAGACAACGACAAAAGGCACATAAACGACTTGTCAACGACTACTTCTACGAAGATGCACTCTTTAAAGATAAGTTCCATCGTCGATTCTGTATGCATAAATCTCCTTTTTTACGCATTGTTAATGATTTGTCGCGCCGTAAAAATATTTCTGTCTAAGATGGGATGCTAGAGGCAGAGTAGGTTTAGATCATTTGCAAAAATGCGTAGCCGCCATACGCCAACTAGCTTATGGTATTACATCTGATGCTTTTGATGAATATTTGCATATCAAAGAAAGTATTGCGCATGAATGTCTTTAAAAATTCTCAAGTATGTTCGTGAAATATATACTGCTCAATAGTTGCGCAAGCATACATGGAGTGATATTTCAAAGTTGTACGAGTTTCATTCAAACAAACATGGTTTTCCTAGTATGTTGGGTAGCTTAGATTGTATGCGTTGGGAGTGGTCTAGTTGCCCTAACGCTTGTGTGGGCAATTCATGTGGGGCGATCATGCACACCTGATGAGCGGCTAAAAAGCGTATTCTATTTGATATTAATCACCTTCTCAAAACACCAAGTTGGGTATAAAATACAATGATTTAAATAGTTTTGGGTGATTAAGTGTTATGATGTGAATGAGCTTAATTTGTTATTATTAAGTTGAACATGAATTACACCTATAGAAGTGTTAGTTCCTAATTATTTTTGTTCTAACTTATTAATAGTATTTTAACTTACATAAATTAAGAAGAAAAAATAAATGGAAAAAAAAAACATGGTTTTCCTGGTATGTTGGTAAAATACATAACAAGATAACATATTATCCTCTTAACCTAATCAGTTATTCGGTTAAAAACATATTATCCCCTTAACTTATTTTTTAAGATATATAAATTCATCTAATGATACTATACGATAAATAGATAACAATTAGGATTAGAGCAATGTGGTGCGTTGCGGCGACACTGCTTGGAAACCTGCTGCGTTAGATAAATAACAAAAGAAGAGCAACGATTTATAAAAGAAAATTTCATATGCACAGGCACAAGCACAGGAGAGCATAAGTCTGGTAACGAAAGCATTATATGCTAAGCTAGCTATATTACACACATATGAAAGTAAAAAGGTAGCAGCTGTTAGTGCCGAATCGACAGTACTACAAAACATAGCTTTACAAAGGTATCAAGTACACTGCTGATAGGCGGAAACTGCAAGCAGGTTCCTCAAAAAGGTTGGAGCCGAAGTCGAGGCAGTGTCATTCCGAAGTGCGAGCCTTCTTGGAGGAGCCTTCTTCAGGATCTGTTAAAAGAAATCTATTATCAAGAAAAGTTATAACTGCAAAGAAACAAAGATATGTGTAGTTGAGCCTATCTGATGATGAATTTAACAAAGATAGTACATTAAATCCACATGCTAGTCATATGGGGAAACTGAATGTAATTTTATGGCAGTTTGCAAATAGTGGTTGAAAAACATGAAGCAATTGTTTTTGGCAATAAAATTGTTTTGTGGTTAGTATGTTAACAGATGTAGCACCTAAAAAAGTACAGATTTTTATAAGTAGTTGCTTGAATTTTGTAATTGGTATGTTTGTTTGTAGGAGCTTGCTAGTAGAATCTCATCAGTAAATCGGTATATAGAATCTTAACAAAGCCTTAGGAAGCAATTTATTCAAAAATTGTTTTATAGAAGACATACCTAGCAGTGGTAGCAGGTCTCTTCTGACGCCGGTGGAAACTATTGAGGCTGGTGCATGAGGTGGTGCTTGTGGTGATGGAGTAACGGGGGTTAGAGAACTGCTGCTAAGGTAAGGTAAGGTATAGGTTCAGCCAGAATAGATGGTGCGGAGATGTTGGTAACAGTGAACAGTATGGTATCTAGCTGAGAGCCTACAAGAAGCCTCAAGTGAAACGTTCTGAGCTGACCGCAGAATTTCAGAAAGATAGATGGTATTATGGACGCATCAGTGTATCTGTCTGTGATGATAATGTCTTGGCAGTCACTACCAAACATTTTTTTGGCACCCTCGTCAAAAAAAATAGTCGAAGCAGTACCAGTGTCATGGGACAATGTGCAACAGACTCGGTACTTGAAATTTTAGTATCTGAATGTAGTGGGCGGGGTAAAAAAATATATGTTTCAGGCACATAAAAATGTCTGGGGATATCAAATTTCCCATGGGAAGCACGCTGACCAGATGGTAAAACAGTGCGATTACAGACTGGACATTTTGTTAGAAACCACTGTTTCCATGGTGAGAAGCTGCTAATAGAGGCTTCGAAACCAAACGAATGACCCTATATAGCATCATTGCAGGAGATAAAGCAAGTATATGGTTTAGTAACAAAAGGAAAAAAAATGCAGTATTGAAATTACAATGAGTTGGTTTCTTTGTAGGTGCACGAGCTCTGAAATAGTTTTCTTTGTATTAGCTGTATGAGTGCGCTGCTGGACGACCAGTTTCAAGTGGGTTAAGAGCTGCAAGGCTACAATTCAGTAGGGATTTATATAAGTTTGTGATAGTGTAGAATCAATGTTTTTAAAATATATAGCTGTAGGATTTTACATGGAGATCAGAGCTCTCCAAACACAGGATAGTCAGGGTTCAAATTTTTTTTTGAACCACGATTTCATTAGCAACGCTCTCCTAACAAGACGCTAGGAGAGAAAAAACTGAGAGGCTTACATGGAAAAAAGATAGCTACACCAGTTGGCCAAGTCAATAGAGGCCCTTCTAAATCTATTTGAGATCCAAAGGAAACTCAACGATTGAACCTCCAAGAAGACCTTTTGCCCTCCTATCCTTTTCTTTTGAAACACCGCCTCATTTCTAGTCCGCCAAATAACCCAACACGCCGTATAAATGATAGCCTGAAGAAATTTAACCTTAATAGGCTCCAAGTTGAGGTGCATATGAAGAGAAGCCAAATCCGACACAGAGAAGCAGAAAATGGGAGGAATCCGGCACCATGAGGAGATTCTAGCCCATAATTCCGTAACAACCTTACAGCAGGTGAAAAGGTGGACCGATGATTCAGTCCCATCATTACAAAAGGGGCATTCCAATGAAGAAACATATATGTTACGGCGCTACAGCCCATCCTTCGTGGCGAGCTGGCCAAGATGAGCGCGCCACAAGACAAGATTCACCTTGGCCGGAACCAACTTAGACCACCCAAGCGGAGACAGGGCAGCGGAGTTACTAACCTGGGACATCAGTCTCCTCGCAGAACGAGTGGAAAAACACCCACTTTGATCGGCTTTCCAACACCAGCGGCCATCATCAAAAACACCCACTTCGATGAATGTCAACTGGTTAGGAGGGTATGAATGATTGAGGCTAATGATCGACCGCAAGTAACTGATGCAAAAATGGGATTGGAATGCAAATCAGTTACCGATTGCCCGACATTCATCGGACACAGGACTGTTTCGAATGCCCAATTTAGAGTCATTAAAATGACTTTAACGTATTGGCATAAATGGTCCCTCCAATCACTTACATAAAAGGACACAAGTTTGGATAATAACAACCTAGACCCACAAGTTTTATTAACTTAAATTTTTTTTGGGGAAATGGCAATATTAACCCCTCGAAATAGAAGGTCGTTAACTAACTCTAACGGAGTTTAACGAAGAATAATTTGACGGTGAATACTCGAGTGTATGCCAAAACATCTTTAACAAACAAATTTTTATAAAAATATAACCTATATATATCTAGCATAAAATCATAGTTATAATCCATAACTATAAGTTTTCAAATTCCTATAAAATTATAGAAACGTTTTGTACGATTACGTGACACATCGTCACATAAAATCATAAAATGACATACGTATATATATATATATACATATATACCATATAAAAATAATAAATATAATTGTCACATAAAATCACAAAACGTTTTCATGAAATTATAAAATATGATTCACATAAAATCATAAAATATAATTATTCAAGTAAGTTAACCGAAGTCTAGACTCATGTGCAATGCCCGTGTAACTATTAAACTTAACTGAGGTAACGGACGTTATTGAAATATATCACAAGTTATTAAAGGGGTTAACCTGGGAAATTGCCGGTTGTCACATCATCCCCTTGTTAAGGAATTTTCGTCCCGAAAATTGCCTTAAGTTGCTACGGTTTCTGTTAAGTTGCTACGGTTTCTATGGAAGGAAAAGAAAATTTTTAGGGTTGCTACATCATCCCCCTTGTTAAGGAAATTTGGTCCCAAAATTTAACTCATACCTTAATTAGATGTTGGCGCTTGATCAAATAGGTGAGGATATTTTTTTCTCATCTGATCCTCTCGTTCCCACGTGAACTCCGGTCCACGCTTAGATTGCCATCTCACTTTGACGATGGGGATTTTACTTCGTTTCAATGTTTTCTCCTCACGTCCCATGATTTCCACGGGTTGTTCGATGAATCGCAGTTGTTCATCGATTTGTAGCTCTTCTAATGGAACTATAAGAGTGTCATCAGCTAAACACTTTCTCAGGTTCGAGACGTGAAACACGTCGTGTACTCCATCCAATTCAGTAGGTAAATTTAAATGGTAAGCCACCGGACCAATGCTTTCGGTGATCTCGAATGGTCCTACACAGCGGGGATTCAACTTCCCGCGCTTTCCAAAGCGTACGACGCCTTTCCAAGGCGAGACTTTCAAAAGTACTTTGTCGTCGACTTCGAATTCCAAAGGCCTTCGGCGTTTATCTGCATAACTCTTTTGTCTAGCTCTTGTCGCTTTTATGTGGTTTCTGATTTGCACGATTCTCTTTGTTGTCTCGTGCACTAGTTCAGGTCCAGTGAGTTGGCTCTCATCGACCTCGGCCCAACAAACCGGCGATCTGCATTTTCATCCGTAAAGAGCCTCAAATGGAGCGGTTCCAATAATGGTATGGTAGCAATTGTTATAGGAGAATTCTACAAGTGGTAAATGAGTCTCCCAATTTTTCCCAAAGTCGAGCACACATGCTCTAAGCATATCCTCGAGAGTTTAGATGGTACGTTCAGTCTGTCCATCTGTTTGAGGATGATACGCGGTACTCATATCTAAGTGAGTGCCCATCGTCGTTTGTAAGGATCCTCAGAATTTTAAAGCAAATCTAGGGTCTCAGTCAGAGATAATAGATAAAGGCCCTCCGTGAAGCTTGACAATCTCCTTGAGGTAAATTTTTGCAAGTTTTTCTATTTTGTCACTTTCCTTGATAGCTAGGAAATGGCGGATTTTGTTAACCGGTCAACGATAACCCAAATCATATCGCTACCGACAAAAGAACGGGGCAATCTCGTGATGAAATCCATCGAGATTTCTTCCCATTTCCATTCAGGAATTTTAGGTTGTTGCAGTAATCCTGCTGGCTTTTGATGTTCCGTTTTGACCATTGCGCACGTCAAGCACTTGCTGACATATCTAACGATATCAGCTTTCATATTAGGCCACCAATAGAGCCCCTTTAGGTCTTGATACATTTTGTCTGAACCTGGATGGATTGAATAATGGGACTTGTGGGCCTCGTCCATCACCAGTTTTCTAAGATTTCCATGGAAAGGTACCCATATACGATCCTTATAATAACGAAGTCCATCGGACTTAACTTCAGAAGTTCCATCGACGTCACATAATGATTCATACCCGAAATTTTCCTCCTTTAGGGCCTCTTTCTGAGCATCCCGGAGCCTATCCGGTAGCCCCGTATGTATTTTTAATTGGAGAGCTCGAACCCTTCTAGGTTTTAACATGTTCTTTCTACTCAAGGCATCGGCCACAACGTTGGCCTTTCCTGGATGGTACTTTATTGCAAGGTCGTAGTCGTTTAGCAACTCGACCCACCTACGTTGCCTCATGTTGAGTTCCTTCTATTCCAATATGTGCTCGAGGCTCTTGTGATCGGTAAATATCGTACACTTGGTGCCATATAAGTAGTGTCTCCAAAACTTCAAGGAAAATACTACAGCGCCCAACTCTAAGTCGTGAGTTGTGTAATTCTTCTCATGAGACTTTAGTTGCCTTGACCCGTATGCGATGACTTTACCTCTTTGCATCAAAACACATCCGAGTCCCTAGATTGACGCGTCACAATAGACCTCGAAGTCGTCAATCCCATCAGGTAAAGATAATACAGGTGCAGTACAAAGTTTCTCTTTCCAAGTTTGGAAGGCTGCCTCTTCCTTGTCACCCCATCTGTATTGAACCCCTTTGTGCATAAGAGCGGTCAATGGTTGAGCTAACTGAGAAAATCCCTTTATAAAACAACGATAGTAACCCACTAAACCTAGGAATTGACGAATTTCCGTAGGTGCTCTAGGGGTAGACCAACTTTTAATGGCCTCGATCTTGGCTGGGTCAACGTGGATGCCTTGTTCTTTGACAATGTGACCCGGAAATTGAACCTCTCGGATCCAGAAATCGCACTTAGAGAATTTTGCGTAGAGTTGTTCCTTCTTTAACAATTCTGAGATTAACCGCAGATGTTCCCCGTGTTCTTCTTTTGTTTTGGAGTAGATGAGGTTGTCGTCGATAAACACTATGACGAATTTATCCAGGTAGGACTTGCACACACGGTTCATGAGATCCATGAACACAACTGGTGCATTTGTCAGCCCGAAAGGCATGACCAAGAATTTGTAATGGCCGTAGCGTGTTCTGAAGGCTGTCTTTTCTATATCCTAATCGCGGACTCGAAGTTGATGGTAGCCAGACCTTAATAATAATAACGAGACAATTTGAATTAACCCATTTAAATCATAGTGTTTTCATAAAAATAAAAATTGAACGAGTACCCTAACAGGGTCTACGGAAACATTTACGGATCAAGATTTTATAGAAAACAAATGGTGGTTGGATTTTAGACCAAGAATTCTTTAAAAATGGTTTAAAAAAATGAAACAACAAAAATGTTGGTCACGGGACTCGAACCCGTGACCTCAAGTTTAGATTGCGAAGCCCTAACCCCTGGGCTAGGTTGCCATTTGTTATCAATCTCGCAATAGATGGATTTTATTCACGTAGTGACAGGGAAAACGGACCAAGAACAAAAACTGTAAAAGAATTGGGGCTGGGAGGGTTCGAACCCCATACCTCTCGGTCTCCAACCAACTGCGCCAAGGACCCGCTTGTATTGTAAACCAGTACCTTAAATATATATATATTTCCCGACCTATCACCCCTTTCTTCTCCAAAACTCCGGTGGCCGGAGTTTTATTCCGGTCACCGGAAAATCGGGAAACGAGAACCAATGTGAAGGTAAATGTGTGACTAACACCAAGAAGTGATTACCTCGAATTGGAGATGATTCTTGACACGTTTTTGAAGCTGAAATGAAACCGAAAGTCTCGACCCGTACCACCCGATAGTGCTCCGTTCCCAAAATCGTTGCTACTGGATTGCTCAGTAGAGGGCATCGATCACAGTGACATGCAAATGATTGTGAAACAGTGTCTAGTTTGGCGGAATTTCTGAGTTCGCCGAAAAAAAAAACGTGAGAGAAAAAGATGGAGTTGTGAGATTGTTTGAGAGAGATTGATTCGATGAATGTCAATTGGTTAGGAGGGTATGAATGATTGAGGCTAATGATCGACCGCAAGTAACTGATGCAATAATGGGATTGGAATGCAAATCAGTTACCGATTGCTCGACATTCATCGGACACATGACTGATTCGAATGCCCAATTTAGAGTCATTAAATTGACTTTAATGTATTGGCATAAATGGTCCCTCCAATCACTTACATAAAAGGACACAAGTTTGGATAATAACAACCTAGACCCACAGGTTTTATTTACTTAAAAAAAAGTTTGGGAAATGGCAATATTAACCCCTCAAAATAGAAGGTCGTTAACTAACTCTAACGGAGTTTAACGAAGAATAATTTGACGGTGAATACTCGAGTGTATGCCAAAACATCTTTAACAAACGAATTTTTATTAAAATATAACCTATATATATAGATAAAATCATAGTTATAATCCATAACTATAAGTTTTCAAATTCCTATAAAATTATAGAAACGTTTCGTACGATTACGTGACACGTCGTCACATAAAATCATAAAATGACATGCGTATATATATATATATATATATATATATATATATATATACATATATACCACATAAAAATAATAAATATAATTGTCACATAATATCACAAAACGTTTTCATGAAATTATAAAATATGATTCACATAAAATCATAAAATATAATTATTCAAGTAAGTTAACCGACGTCTAGACTCATGTGCAATGCTCGTGTAACTATTCAAGTTAACTGAAGTAACGGACTTTATTGAAATATTTCACAAGTTATTAACGGGGGTTAACCTGGGAAATTGCCAGTTGTTACAGAAGATATTTATTTAACTATTTTATTATTAGCTATGGTGAGTAGATCTTTTTAATCATTAGAAAATCAAATAATTAAAAACATTTATAAATTTTAAAAATAAAAAAGAATAGGTAAAAAAATTGGGCCGTTTGGGATTGCATGGTCGTGTGTCTTGTGTGTGGATAACACATTTGCTTGTGTACATATAAACACTCTTTATTATAAACTTTATTATAAGCTTCATAGTTGTTTTGTTTTAATCTTTAATTTATAATGTATGTTACCTAGCCGCATAAAAAAGGAGTTTATTTCATGACTTTTAGAAAAAGGGTATTTGGATTCTAGTTCGCTGTAGGCCCCCAAAACGATTGAGTCACTGATAACGGTTTGTCAGACCGTCACAAATCCCCAACTTAGATTAATTTGTAGTAGT
>JBCNJP010006467.1:0-19198 GCA_039602395.1 Deinandra increscens subsp. villosa
AAAATTTTAGATTCAGATGAAGGAAAACAAAAGGAAACAACTGCCAAATATGATATTACCTCGAGTTTGATGCTTGAGTTTGAGAAAAGTGAAAAACCAAAAGATGTCAGAAATGAAGAAAAATATCAGATGATATAACACCTAGTTTAGTGATGGCATTTGATAAGGTGGACAATGAACTTAATTCAAAGAAAGAGTCAAAAGTCATTGCAAATGAACCTGTTGTATCTTTTGGGTTTTCCATGATTTCTAGTCCTGAAAAAGTGAAAAAAACTCATGCAGAAACCAAGCCAGGTGAGTTTTAAAATCACCGAGTTTTAAACTCACTCAGTTTATCAGTGAATTTTATATTGTAATGAGTTTTACTCCTAAATTCCAGAAGATGAAGGAAATGAAGTTGATGTTTCAAAAGTGATAGAGATAACACCATTTTTGAATGTTGATGCCGAGAAGACTTTTGATGCTGAGAATCAACAAAGGCCAAAGAGGAAGATTGTTTTGAGTGATCTTTTAAGGTCACCATATGTTAAAAGGCCCGTTCAAATGAAAGTTAAAAGAACAATTTTTGAAAAGGAAATGTCAGACTTTATTTTTAGTGCTTGCTATTGTAACAGGTTAGTCGACAAAAATATATCAAGTAAATAAAAGTTAGTTAATTAATTGAATCATTTTTTAAACTAATTTTTTGTTGAATGTGTAGTGATGTTGTTTTCACAACAGCAACAGCAAATGAAATTGTGACACGGGATTCGATTGAGTCATTATGTCCCGGAGTTGAAATTCACTTAAATGTAATTACGGCGTGGGCGAGGATACTAAACTATCAAGAAAATTCCAAAAATAAAGAATTCCCAAGAAGACTCTTTTGTTCACCAGTGATGTTGGTATGAATTAATTTCATCTAAATTTATGCATTTTACAAACTTAACAGTTAAAGAACTCACTAACATTTAATAAAAACTCACTGCGTTATAAATCTCAGTGAGATTCCCCCCCCCCCCCTGTTGAGCAATGACATTGAAATTATTGTTTAATATTTCACAAAGTAGTAACATATTTATTTATACTGTAACAGTTCCCCATTTTTTATGATGCTGGTGTGAAAAAAGAAGATCGCTATACACATTTTGAATCAAATTTTGAGTCAGTTTTATCTGCTGAAAACTTGAACTCACTTGAAGGAATTGATCTTGTCTTCACACCAATTGTCTTCGCATGACACTATTATTTGATGTGTTTCAACTTGAAAACACAAAGAATTGAGTTGATTGACAACAATGCTGATAAAAAAAGGAAATATGGAACTATTCCTAAAAAAATGGTATGTCAACTTCCTTCAAATCACATATCTGCTAAAAACTCAGTGAGTATTATACAAATTGCAAAAGACAATGGTTATAAGACTCTATGCATTATAATAACTCAGTTAATTTATGAGTCTTAACCATTATTGAGTTTCAACCAAATGTAAAAATTCATTGAAAATGTAAAAACTCAATTTCCTTCAAATCTCATATCTGCTAAAAACTCAGTGAGTATTATACAAATTGCAAAAGACAATGGTTATAAGACTCTATGCATTATAATAACTCAGTGAGTTATAAAACTCAATAAGTTTTTAACCATAAAACTCAATATAGTAATAAAAACTCACGGTTAAAACTCAAAACAGTGACTGATTCATATATGAGAATATGTTGTGTGTTTATAAATCTATTTAAGTGAGTTTTTTTTTTTTTTTTTTTGAAGAAGCAAGCATTTGTGGATTATTTGATATCATTTGGGTACAAACATCATGAGAAAATGAAGAAGGCACAAATAATACGTTTGGAAATGCCTTGGAGGACATTGAATAACAGTATTGATTGTGGTGTTTTTGTTATGAGACATATGGAAACTTATTTCGGCGATTTCAAGAATTGGAATTCAGGTTTGCTAAAAGAAAAAGATCAAGGACATGATTTAGATGATCTTCGATATAAATATGCTGTAAAGATTCTTACACATAATATGAATTTGCAAAGTCATTCCAATGTTGAAGAAATGAAACAATACATGAAGTTGGAAGAAGATGTTAGGATGCTTTTGAAAGAAGTTGCACTTGAAAGAATCCAAAAAAGAATGAAAGAACATTTGGATCCTATAGAAAAGGATGAAGATCTTGAGGAGAAGAAAGAGGATCCTAACAAGAAGAATGAGGATCCTAAAAAGAAGAATGAAGATCCCAAGAAGAAGATTGAGGATGCTAAAAAGAAAAATGAAGATCCGAAGAAGAAGAATGGTGTTCCAAAGAAGAAAAATGCAAATCCGAAGAAAAAGTACAAATGAACATGTGGTGTTTATGTGAAATTTGACTTTTGATATCGTGAATGGAGTTTCTATAATTAGTACAGTTTCTTTTTTAAGAATGACGATGTCATTGGGTTTTTTTTAACCAATGAAGCTCACCGTTTATTATATAAAAATAACTCAGTGAGTTATAAAAGACTCAGTAAATTTATGAGTCTTAACCATAAATTCCTGAGACTGATAAGTAAACTCCTGGTGCCACTAGGCCAAGAAGCCATTTACCTCTCTTTAATGTGAGACTGATAAGTAATCTCCAGGTTCATCCGCCTTCAAATATATTGACAAATGAATCAACAAAATTTGGACCATATTGTAATGTTCTTTCTAACATTCCAAGTCCCCACCATCTGGTTTTTGATTGTTAGTATAAATTCAGTGAATATGTTAGACTCACTGTTAAAAACTCAACAAATGACTGATTTAAATAACTCATTGAGTTATAAAACTTAGTGAGTTACGTCAAATAACACAATGATTGGGAACATGTTAAGCTCAGTGCATTTTAACAAAAAAACGTAAAGTGTTGAATAAATGTCTAGTATATCAATAAAACTCACTGCAGAAATGAGTTCAAAAAATTATGTTCATCTACATACTATTCTTCAGCTTCTTCATCTACTTCCCAAAATTCTTCAGCTTGTTCATCTTCTTCCAAAAACTCATCATCAGTGGCATCTACATAAACTTCTTCATTTTCTTCATCAGACTCAGCATCTATTTCATCTTCATCATCTTCATCTTCATCGTCTTCTTCTTCAATTAAATTACCATACACATCTTTTACTTCTTTGCAAGTTCTTCGATCATGTGTTTTTGTTGTTTTCCCACATCTTCCACACTTTATAGCTCTTTTCCTACTAAATTCCTTAGCTTTCTCAGCACCCCCTATTATTCTTTTTCCGGAACCGCATCCTTTTCTCCTTGATTCTCGAGGATTTGAAACTTTTTTCAACTTAGGAACTTTTACACCAAGACGTTTCTCAAATTTAGATTTTTATCCATTGGTGCTTCATTATTTGTTTTTTTCTCAACATTCGATTTTAAATCTCTAAGAGTTTCAACAAAAGTTCTCAATTCATCTTCCTTGTCAATCAACGTCTTTACACAAAAGTAGACCATAGTAATTGCTTCATTTGCAAGACTTTCAGCTTCAGCACTAGTTTTTGAATAATTATATGTCTTTTGCCTTATATCAGCAGGAATGAGATTTGGAGCCCATCGTCTTTTAATATAATTATTTGGTATTTCTTGAATATCATTCTGTTTAAGAACATAAAAGACGTGTCTGCATAATACTCCCATCCTTGAAAAATGCTCACAAGTACAAACAAAATCCATATGTTTTTTGTTAAACAAAACCTGAAATATAAAAAAAGTTATTGAATGAAAAATAAACAGTTAAAACTCAATTAGACTCACTGAGATTTATAACTCACTGAGATTTATAACTCAGTGAGTTTTTATGACTGTGGTGAGTTTAACAGTGAGTTTTTATGGAAACAGTCACTGTTGCAAAGTTTAAAAACTCATTAAAATATTAAATCAGTCACTGGTGAGTTTATCAGTGTGTTTTAACCAACATCAGTTAAACTTAACTACAAAAATTATAAAACTCACTGAGATTTATAACTCAGTGAGTTTTTATGACTGTAGTGAGTTTAACAATGAGTTTTTATAGAAACAGTCACTGTTGCAAAGTTTAAAAAACTCACTACAGTGATTTAAATACAAAAATTCAGAATAAAAAAACTCACTACAAATATGAAATTAAAAAGTATTACCTTGAACTCTTTTTTTCTCTCCGTTGTGTAAAGTTGAATTCCTTCAATATCTTTATCTACCACTTGATTTTCGATATTGTTCTCCGTCACTTTGTAGATTAAAACCCCTTCCTCATTTTCTATAGAGTCATGTGAACAACTAAACACAGACTCATATATTTCATGTTGAACTAAGAAATTTTTTTTCCTAGTATACACTTTTGATGCGTGACGCTCAATATTCAAAGGGGTTTTGAATTTAGGGTTTGTTTCCATTGTTTTGTTATCCACAATTTCTTGATTATACCTTTGTTTTTTCATTGCAGTATCGAATGAGAGCATAAACTGGATTAAGGTATGTCCTTTGTGCTGAAATCTTGAAAAAAATGCGTTTTCACTTTCAGATCTTGAAGTTGTCCTCATTAAACCACACATTTCTGTGTTTTTGAAGTATGCTGGAATCCATATATTTCTCATTTCAAACATAGCATTTAACCATTTACTCTGTTTCATGTTGAACTCATTTATCATTTCTCCCCATTTTCTTTCAAATTGAGCAGGACCCAAATATATATTCCAAACTAGCTTGTGAAAATCTTTCCTAAAATTAGTTCCATGCAATATATTTGAAGAAACCTGCAAAGAAAATTATTGAGTTATAAATCTCACTGAGTTATAAATCTTACTAAGTTATAAGACTCAGTGAGTTTTAAAAAACTCACTAAGAAACTTATTAAAATTGTTACTGAGTTTTTTAAGACTCAGTAAGTTTTGGATAAGTTTCTCACTGTATTTGAACAACACTTTGAATTCAAAACACCTTTTTCACACAAATAATGAAAATAAATGGATACTCATCCAGATTTGAAACTCAAACATTTACCTTGACTTATTAAACTAATTACAACTACATTAACCAAGATTTAAAACCTCACTGATTATGAACAACTTAAAAAAGCACGAAAGCAGATTTAAAAAGTCAACATTTAGTATTTACCTTGCCTGGCAATTTGTTAGTAATATGCCACATGCAAAGTCTATGTTTTGCATCAGTGAAGACATCATCTACGACTCTTTTCATTGCTGGGTCTTGATCACTTACCACAATGTTTGGTTGTTTCTTAAATGTCTCAACAAACATTTTTAGAAGCCAAGTGTAAGACGGTATATCTTCTTTCGAAAGCAAACCGGAACCAAAAGTCACACAATTCCGATGATTGTCAATTCCAGTAAATGGAACAAAAGCCATACCATACCTACAACAAAAAGAAAAATAATCATAATCAGTGAGTTTTAACCAAAATTTTAATTTTTAATGAGTTTTATAAAATCAGTATCCAAAAATGACAATTTTGACTTTCAAGACTAATGTTCAATACATAATCAGTGAGTTTCAAAAAATTCAATGAGTTATAAAATAATAAACAAACTATAAATAAAACTTACTTGTTTGTATTGTATGTTGCATCAAACGACACAATATCACCAAATTCTTCGTAGTTTAGTCTTGCTATTTCATCGGCCCAAAACAATTTGTCTAATGTGCCATCATCTTCTAGATCATGCTTGAATGTATAATCATGGGAATTCGTCATTCTTTCATTCATTGAGTCAATTAACATTTGAGCATCATTTTCTCCCACAAAAACATTCAATCCCTTCTGTAATTTCTAAAATCAACTACCGTTCCATGTAGTAATTGATGTGACCCTTTTAAAGTACTCAACACTTGATGAGCCTTTGTTGCACCAATATTTGAAGATGCAAGTTTGTTGATAAATTCTTCTTCTTGAAATCCTAACTGCCTGCTTTTTCTTAGCAAATGCCTATAATGAACTGGTACTAATTCATGATTATGAGCCTCCTCAAAATGTGAAACAACAAACATCGTAGTTCCTGCAAACTTCTGAAAAATAACCTTTGCTTTGCAATCTGTTTTTACTAGATTAACGTTTCTTTTTTTCTTTCTACTTTTTCCTTCATCAGCTTTGACAATATTGCATTTAGGTAGATAGGCTCTATTGCACATCACATATTTCTTGATGACTTCTTTATTTTTGTTTTTCTTACTTGATGAAAGCTTAGTATCAAAGCCAGATTTATAGGCATAAGTTTGATACATATTAACCGCTTCTTCTAAAGATTGAAACTTTGTTCCAAGAACTGGCTTTTCATTATCAGGAATGTCTGGAAAAAAAAGTCCTGAACCACCAGGACTTTGAGCTTCAAAACTATAAAATGACTCACTGGTGGATATATTATTTGAAGCTGCAAAAAATATAACAAAAATATTAAAACTCCCTAAATAAAGTAAACAGAGATATAAAACTCAATGATTAAAACTATCTTAAGATTTTTTAGGTCACAATGAAACTCCCTGACCTGCTTCTTCTACTTCTTTACCCTTTCCCTCTCGTTGATTTTCAATATTGTTTTCCTCCATAAAAATCGCAAATACAGAATAAAACTCAGTGCACGTATATAGCCTGCATCAAATTATACTCATGTTAT
Organism: Deinandra increscens subsp. villosa; assembly: GCA_039602395.1. NCBI lineage: Eukaryota > Viridiplantae > Streptophyta > Magnoliopsida > Asterales > Asteraceae > Deinandra > Deinandra increscens. The sequence continues at coordinate 6,621 of JBCNJP010006467.1, forward strand.
ATAGGAAAACTTCCACAACTATATAAATTATACACATGTTATATAGGACATTTAGAGCATTTTCTGTTACTGGTGTTCGTTCATTTGGCTGCCAAAATTTTGATTGAAAAAAAGTAAATTTGGATGCGAGTTTTGAGATGGCTAGCACATACATAAAAGCTCTTCTTATACATAATGTTAACGAACACCAGTCAAGATTATAAATGGAACCAATCAGTCAAGATTCCCATATAAGTTTCTAAATATGACCTAAAACTCACTAAGTTTTAGGTCAAACTCCGGTTTACATGAACTTCACACATAAAACTTGTCTGTTGCACATGATTGGTAATAACTTAGTAAGTTTAACAATTCACTGAGTTTAAAAGACTCACTCAATTTGTAACATGATTGGTATTAAACTCACTGGAGTTTTAATATTGGTTCAATATAATTTTGGTTCACTATAATTTTGTTACAAACTGTTACAAACTGAGTGAGTCTTTTAAATGAATCCTAACATAATGGAACCAATCAGTCAAGATTCCCATATAAGTTTCTAACATATGGCCTAAAACTCACTGAGTTTTAACTATGTAGTGAGTTTGACTATAAAAACTCACTGAGTTTTAATAAGCAGTCTAGGATCCACGCTAGGAAAATCACTCTATGTGACCTAAGATGATCATGAGAATGCATCAGGTCTTGTAATGCCCCCTCACGATATACGATCATATATAATAATTATATCAAAAGTCCTAGCTATGCTCGGAAAAGAAAACCAAACAAGTTAACACTCATAAAATTCGATGATACATCAGAAAACAGATCGAAAATCTATATTCAGAACCAAACTTTGAACATACCTCAAATCGAACAGAATCTGACGATGAAGATGAAGGAGCAATAGACGGACTGAATGTGCACGGTGATTTTTGACCTTCGCTCGAAATCCAAACGGTAATCAGAAGATGGAGATGGAGATGGTCGATTTGTTGTCTGAATTGAGGAATCAGAAGATGAAGATCGAAGATTGTGATCGAAGATGAAGATCGAAGATGGAGATGGTCGACTTGGATTGACGGGAACGGAGATGTAACTCTGTACGTAACATGCCAAATTACCTTAAAGCCCATTAGTTAGAATTTCATTTAATCGATCAGCCCATATAATCTTAGCCCATATTAGTTCTTTTTAGTTCTCAAACCCAATTGGTTCTCAAATGATCCTCTCCATATATATATATATATATATATATATATATATATATATATATATATATATATATATATATATATATATGGGATAGGATCTTTTAAGAACCAATAAATATTATGAGAACCGCGAGAACAGATATGAGCCACGTATCTTAACCACATTTTCAAATGAATGGTCTAGATTAATTTGAATTTATTTAAGTTAAATTAACATTTAAAAATCTATTAAATATCTAGAAAAGGGCATTTAAGTAATTTTATATTTAAATTGAGATGAAGTGATAAGGTGATGTGACATAAATATCTACGTTCCCCCCTCCATATTGTATCATTAATAACTTTTAATACGATAATAATTTTATAAAAAAAATTGCACCATTAAATAGGACGTTTTTTATCTTTAATTTGGTTATAGTCTCGTTATTTTTTTTATATAATTTTTTTTTCCGTAGTTTTTCTTAATGTATTTTGTTACATGTAGGTAACGAACAATTACATATGTGTAGCCAACAAATACCTATGTGTAACGAACAGTTGCACGTATGTAAAATATTAAAAAAATATAAATATTTAAATTTCTTTCTCATTGATCAGTGTATCATATTTTTTTCTCCCTCATTTTCCGTAAACACATTATTTATCAGGTAAATGCCCAAACATATTTTCGCAAACATATTTTCTTGCTACAACCATGTAGCTAGTTCTTACAAACTTGAAGCATTGTGTAACAAAAATATAAACAAGTATTAACATGGTTGCATGCTCGTAGGCATCTGTTACATAGTTGTTGTTGTCTATACTGCATGATCGTAGGCATCTGTTACATAGTTACGCCTTCTTACATATACGTTACATTTCCGTAACAGAGTCTTACCAATTAGTAGTAAAAGGTTACCACCCGTCAAAAAGTTAAGCCATGATAATACTAGCACCAAAACAATACCAAGATCTAATATTTTTTTTTTCAAGAACCAAAAACAACATCAAAAATGATATCAAAATTATAAACAACAAGATCTCAAAATTATCAATTTTTTGAATGCATGTTGTTACATGTATGCAACGAACAGTTACTTATGGGTAACGAACAATTACATATATGTTTTTACACTAATAAAAAGGTGTATTAGGTTATTGCTACATAAATGCACATAATGTTACACACTTGTATCATGGTCTTGCTACATGAATGCAGCGAGTTCATACATACTTGAAGCATGTGTAACAAACATGTAAACATGTTTTTACACTAATAAAAGAGTGTAGGTTGTTATTAAACTGGTGCAAACGTTCTTACACGTAAGAGTCAGTAAGAGAAAAATGAAAAAGGGGTCGGTAATGAGGAAATCCAAGAATACCGAATTAAATGGTGTATAAAAGAAGTAAAATAAATGTTCAATCTCACGAACAATCATGTATAGTTAAAGTAGGATTAAATCTTGTTCCATATATGTTACATATCACTGCATGCTCGTAGGTATATATTACATGATTGTTAATATATTGCATGCTCGTATGTATTTGTTACATTGTTGCATCTTGTTACATATATTTACCTATTTATTATAGAAACTTACTAACAAGTAGTAAAATATTACTATGTTGCATGTGCACATAATGTTACACACTTGTATCATGTTCCTATTACACCAATGTAGTGAGTTCTTACAAACGTGAAGCGTGGTGTAACAAACGTGTAAATAGGTTTTTACACTAATAAAAGGGTCTTTATGTTGTTAAATTGGTGCAAACGCACTTACACATATGAGTCAATAAAAATAATATGAAAAAGGGATTAGTGATTAGAAAATCCAGGAATACAAAATTAATCGGTGTATAAAATAAACAAAATAAAAGTTCAATCTCATCGAACAATCACGTATGGTTAAAGCATAAATGAATCTTGTTCCATAGATGTCACATATCGCTGCATCCTCGTAGGCATATGTTGCATGGTTGTTAGTGTCTATATTCTATGCACGTGGGCTTTTATTATTTTTTTAATATAAACATTAAAAAATAAGCTTACAGAAATAAAAAAAGTAAAAAATATATATATTTTTTAAAAACATAAAAAGTAAATTAAAAACACTAATAAATTTTTTTTTAAAAAAATTAATTAAAATAGTAAAAAAAGTTTAAAAATATGTTTAATAAAAGTAAAAAAATATATTCAAAAACATAAAAATAAGTAGGGAAAAGTAAAAAAAATATTATATTAAACACATAAAAAGTAAATTAAAAAAACTAGTAAAAAGGTTTTAAAAAATAATTTAAGAAGTAAAAAAAGTTAATAAAAAAGTTAATAGAAAAGTTTTGAAAAATTTTTTTAAAACGTAAAAAACTAAAAGTTTATAAAAAGTTTTTAAAATTTTTATTGAAATAAAAATGTAAACATTTAAATAAAAAACATAAAAAGTAAATTAAAAAAACTAATAAAATATTTTAAAAAATAAATTAAAAACAGTAAAAAAATTAATAAATTTTTTTATAAAAATGTTTAAAAAAAGTAAAAAAATTATTCAAAAACATAAAAAAATAAGTAAGGAAAAATAAAAAAATATTATATTAAAAACATGAAAAAGTAAATTAAAAAACTAGAAAAAGTTTTTTAAAAATATATATTTATAAAGTAAAATAAATAATAAAATTTTTTAAAAAAGTAAAAAAAAGTTATTAAAACGTAAAAAATGATGAGTTGATAAAAAGTTTTAAAAAATTGTTAAAAAATAAAAATGAAAACGTTTAAAAAAGTTAAGAAAAATTAAAAGAACAATAAAAAATAAGTTTAAAAAATTATTAAAAACGTAATAAAAAACATAAAAGAAAGTGTTTAAAAACTATTTAAAACAATTAATCTTAATAATCTAGATATTAATAGTTAAAGTACTTTAATAGTTAATAATATTTTAAAAGAGTTTTGTCTTTTAGTTATATAGGTTAAAGACTTTATTGCCCTTTTCAATTAAAATAAATAAAATATGTTAGATTCCAAATGTGTGGCTAGGAAGTGTTCTCATGGTTCTCACAATAATAAAAAGTTCTCAAATGATCATAATCCTATATATATATATATATATATATATATATATATATATATATATATATATATATAGGTTTGGGGTAAAATACATCCAGCAAAAACGCTACATCCATTGCGGATTCATCTGGGGCGTCCATCAAGATCATCCAACAGCCAGGATCTATGGTGTTTCCGCCTATGGTGTTTTTTTCCCCCACCGAAAACACCATAGGCGGAAACACCATAGATCCTGGCTGTTGGATGATCTTGATGGACGCCCCAGATGAATCCGCAATGGATGTAGCGTTTTTGCTGGATGTAGGCTAACTCGACTCTATATATATATATATATATATAGGAAAGGGAACAATTATTAACCTTCCTTAGAGGGTTAACCAAATAACCACCATCTAAGCCTCATTGCTTTTGATCTAAGGGCTGATAGCTAAGATGCTTTTTTTATGGTTGAGATTGATCCAGGGATAAGATGGTAAATGTGCAGCCCTAATTTAACACACACACAACATAAGTTTTAAAGAAAAAATATAGGAGAAAGCAGAAGAAAAAAGGAAGAAGAGAGGAAGCCGACGACTTCATCCCTTCATTCTTCTCCTTCTCCGGCGACCTCCGATCAACGGAAACCTCCGCCGACCTCCGTTCGAACAAATCCACCGCCTGCTACCCCTCGGCGAGCCGCGAGAAGCGAAACCTTCTCCGGCGACCTGCGAGAAACGAGTCGCCGACCTCCGTTCGAAGAAAGGCACTACCTGCTACCCCTCCGACGACCTGCGTGAAACGAATTCTTCTGGCGACCTGCGAGAAACGAGCCGCCGACCTCCGTCCGAACAAATCTACCGCCAGCTACCCCTTCCGATGTCCGCTACCACCACCGGCGAAGGTCCGTTTTCTTTCTTTTTTCTAAATTAATTGGGGGTTTCTGGGAATTCGTTAAATCGGAGTTTTATTGCTTTGAATCATGAACTGAGTTTTCATTTTCTTTTTAAGGTCGCGAACTGGGTTTCTCTCGTTTTATTATATGCCATATATTATTTGGTTTGTATTATTGTGTGCTTAATTTTGGTTGATTTTTATATCTTATTTATCATAAAGCTTATTCAAATTAGATACACTATAGGATTTATATATATTCACTTAACTGATGTAATCATTTTTTATAGAAGATTGCTTTTTGTAATATGGATTTCAAGTTTACAAATCTTGGATTCTATTTTTGATTTCTCTAAATTTATGTTTTTTTACATGGGTTTTTTGTTGAGAATTTCTGATGCAGGTATAGCATCAGTGTTAGAGAGCATCGTTGACTTGTATTTTATGCATCAGAAGCTGTACATTTATCTTTTTTTACAAATATCTGATAGACTGTAAATGCACCGACATTACTAATCATCACACCACTATTAATGTTTACAGCATCAGTGTTTTATTTATGTTATTGTTGAACTTAATGTTTACATGCATACACAGTTGTACATTTTTATCATGTTTTTGTTGAATGTTGATAGCATCAACGCTACTGGTTATCACACCGCTGTTAATGGTTATATCATCAGTGTTTATATGCATTTTGATGCATTTGTAAGTTGTAATATATGCATATCCAGTTGTACTTAAGTAGAAACATCAATGCTACTGGTTATGAGTGTATGGATGTAATTTTGTTCATTGCTAATAGTTATGATAGTGATATTACTAGTTGTAACACTAGTGCTACATCGTACGTCTGAGAAAACGACAATAAAAAACGTCGAGACTATAATGGAATTAAAGATAAAAATGTGACGAGTTTAACGGTGCAATTTTTATAAAAATCCGACAAAGTATAAAAAAGTTATAGGCTTTTTAAAATAAAGGGGGGGTGTTTTATGTGGGTATGTTAAATGACATAATTGCCCTTTATAATTAAAAAAAAAGAAAAAGACACATGGCATGATCTGGTTCAATCTGGCTTTTCTCCATCACTAGATAGTGGTTATTTGGTTAATACTCCAAGGAAGAGTTAATAATTGTTCCCTTCCCTATATACATATATATATATATATATATATATAGTGAAAAGTTCATTGTAGACACCCTATAAGTATAGACAGGTAGACACCATTTTTCACCATTAGATCTCTTGATCTAATGGTTGTGATTAATTTCTTTTTTTTTTTTACACTTTTCATACAATTTCGCATGTGAAAAAAACAATTTCTTTTTTTTTTCTTTTTTTATTATTTTTTCTTTTTTCAAATAATTTCACATGTGAAAAAAAATTTGTAGACACTTTCGCATGTGAAATAGCTCTTTTTCACATGTGAAATTGTTTGAAAAGTGTGAAAAAAAAAAGATTAATCACAACCATTAGATTAAGAGATCTAATGATGAAAAAAGGTGTCTACCTGTCTACACTTATTGGGGTGTCTACAATGAACCTCACCCTATATATATATATATATATATATATATATATATATATATATATATATAGGGTGAGGTTCATTGTAGACACCCCAATAAGTGTAGACAGGTAGACACCCTATTTCACATGTGAAATTACTTTATTTCACATGTGTTTTCACATGTGAAATTTTCTGAACAATGAGAAAAAGGAAAAAGAAGAAAAAAGAAATTAATCATAACCATTAGATCAAGAGATCTAATGGTGAAAAGGGTGTCTACCTGTCTACACTTATGGGGGTGTCTACAATGAACTTTTCACTATATATATATATATATATATATATATATATATATATATATATATATATATAGGGATAAGATCTTTTGAGAACCAATAAATATTGTGAGAACCGCGAGAACAGATATGAGCCACACATTTTAACCACCTTTTAAAATGAATGGTCTAGATTAATTTGAATTTTTCTAAATTAAATTTAAATTTAAAAATCTATTAAATATATAGAAAATGGCATTTAAGTAATTTTATATTTAAATTGAGATGAAGTGATAAGGTGATGTGACATAAATATCTACTGTCCCCCCTTCATTTTATATCGTTAATAACTTTTTATACGATAATAATTTTATAAAAAAAATTGCACCATTAAATAGGACGTTTTTTTATCTTTAATTTGGTTATAGTCTCGTTATTTTTTTATATAAAATTTTTTTTCGTAGTTTTTTTTAATAAAGGAAAGTATTTAAAACAATTAATCTTTACTAATGTAGATATTAATAGTTAGAGTATTCTAATAGTTAATAATATTTTAAAAGGGTTTTGTCTTTTAGTTATATGGGTTAAAGACTTAATTGCCCTTTTGTATTAAAATAAATAAAATAGTTTAGATTCCAAATGTGTGGCTAGTAAGTGTTCTCATGGTTCTCACAATAATAAAAAGTTCTCAAATGATCCTAATCCTATATATATATATATATATACAGTAGAACCTCTATAATTTAATACTCGATAAATTAATAACCTCGATAAAATTATTAAAATGTCCGGTCCCAACTTGGGACCAGTACAAAATTGGACGACAATCGATAAAATAATAAGATAATAATTTTTTTGAAATCCCAATGTAAATATATTGGTCCCAACGAAACTATAAATTAATAATTACTAAAACATTCCATTATTCTAGGATTGTCTACTAAAAAATGAGTTTATAGTCACTTGTTTTTTTTAACTTCAAATCTATATGGAGTTCATCTATAAATCTCCCCACTGCACTTAAGAGTTGAGGCACTGTATTCTCGTATTGCAACAAAAAGTTGGGAAGAGTTGTTTCCGTTTACAATGTTTCTTTTCGAGTGACCGGTTCCAAAGGTACTGAATCATCATCAACCGGATTTCGAATGGTATCATTAGACATTTTATAGTGATTAATCTAGATCTATGTACATTAAATTTGACAAGTTCATTAATGTGTGAATGTACATGAGAATTTTGAAGGTCCTTGTTTCTCTTTTATTCAAATAGGTAAAGTGAACGCATATGAAAATTTTGAAGGTCGATGCATTAATTTGAGAGTTGTACACGAATATAAGCCGACTCTTTAAATTAATAATTTATTAATTTATTGATATAATAATATCTCGGTAAATTAATAAAATATCTCAATCCCAACATTATTAATTTATAGAGGTTTTACTGTATAGTGAAAAGTTCATTGTAGACACCCCCATAAGTGTAGACAGGTAGACACCCTTTTTCACCATTAGATCTCTTGATCTAATGGTTGTGATTAATTTCTTTTTCCATTTTTTTCTTTTTTCTCATTATTCACAAACTTTCACATGTGAAAGTGTGCTATTTCACATGCGAAAGTGTCTACAATGAACCTCACCCTATATATATATATATATATATATATATATATATATATATATATATATATAAATCAAGACATTTAAGGACATGAGAAGCCATTTTAGGTGTTATGAGAAGTAATTTTATACTATCATAGCTTAGACTAAAGATTTCGTAGTTCATAATCATTCTTCATAGAGAAAATATCAACTAATGAATTTGAACTTATATGCTAACATGAAGGTGAGGGATTGGCCTGGCGTGATTGATGTGACAAGGGGGGAGGACAAAATGAGTGAGGTTGATGTAAGGTTGATGGGTAAAGTTAATGTATTTGACTTTTCGTATGTGGAGGGAGGGATCAAAATAGAAGGGTAAGGTTGAGATTTGTTGGTACATGCTACCCATAAATCTTTCTTTAAGATATGTGTGTTAGAGTGTGTGTAGATAGTCGCGGCATTTTTTTTAATCAAATTTGTGCTAACAAAATTTTGTAACATATGTTTGTAAGGTATGCGTAAGGATGTAACAAAATTTGCGCATTACATATATCACATAAGCAAAGAATGTAAAAAAAAAACTACCAAACAAATAAAGAGTGTAAAAAAGTTTACACATTGGTTTATTAGCTTAAAAGTACTAATAAGTAAGTATGAAGGATACGACAAACATAAACGAGACCTTACACGCAGACAAAAAACCAACAAAGCAAACGATACAACAACACACACAAATAAGACCTCGCGCGTAACGCGCGCCAATTTACAACTTGTCATTCTTATAAAAATCCTGCGATTTTTTAAAACCTCAATATCAACACTTTAATTCACCAATCAATTCTTAAAATAGGAGACATAAATTTTGAATATTAAAACCATCCAAGCCATCTAAAAAATCTATGAATTTTACCCACAAATCCGAAAATGAGCCTTAGAAAAGTTCCTCATTTTTTTCTTAAATTTCAAAATTATCATTTTAATATGCCAAATAATCCTTAAAATAAATAACATTCCATGGTAATTAGTAGGGAGAGGTTCATTGTAGACACCTTAAAAAGTGTAGACCCCGTAGACCCCCTATATTGTTCTATAAACTCACTAAAAGTTATAAAACTTATTGCTGTTTGTTTGGTTTTTTTATGCGATAAGTTTTTAAAAATAAAAAAAACCTAGAAAGTTATTGGAGACAATGAAATATAATTGTTGTTAAAAATAGTATATTATTCTATAAAACTCACTAGAAATTATAAAACTCATTTCTGAGTTTTAAAACCCACTGTTGTGTTTAAAACTCACTACAATTTAAAAAAATCGATGTTCTTTAAAACTCATTGAAAATTATAAAACTCATTACAAATTATAAAACTCAATCTTTAGATTAAATTCACTGTTGTGTTTAAAACTCATTGTTTTTAAAACTCACTGCAATTTAAGAAATCGACGTTCTATAAAACTCACTGAAAATTATAATTTCAAATTAAGAAAATAAAAAATAAAGAAAAAACTAAAAGACATAAGAAATAAACCCTAAATTAAAATATAAAGATAGAAATATGACAGCAAAAAAAATAAAAATAAAGACCAAATTCAACAACAATGAGTTTTATAAATTTAGTGAGTTTTAAGGGGTCTACAGGGTCTACACTTTTTAAGGGGTCTACAATGAACTTTTGACTATATATATATATATATATATATATATATATATATATATATATATATATATATAGGGTTAGGTTCAAATGAAAACTTTTTGTTTTGAGAACTTTTGAGAACTAAATCTCAACCACAAATTTCAGAGGGGACCACTACAATTCATGGGAGGGGGACACATGTGTAAATAAACTTGTGGCTCAAATTAGTTCTTTTTATTTCTCAAACCCAATTGGTTCTCAAATTATCATATCCCTATATATATATATATATATATATATATATATATATATATATATATATATATATATATATATATATAGGGTTAGGTTCAAATGAGAACTTTTTCTTTTGAGAACTTTTGAGAACCAATTTGGGCCACTAATTTTCAAGGGGGGAGCATTCAAATTCATGGGGGGGTTTTCCATATATATAAACTAGTGGCTAAGATTAGTTCTTTTTAGTTCTCAAACCCAATTAGTTCTCAAATGATCCTCTCCCTATATATATATATATATATATATATATATATATATATATATATATATATATATATATATATGGGAAAGATCCTATGAAAACCCTTTATTTTGTGAAAACGTGAAAACCACTTTAAAACCTACATAACTTCTTTATACGTTAATGTTTATTCATGAAATTTGCGCCAAATGTCTTAGAATTACGTTATCTATAACTCTGGAAAACAATATTTAAAAAAAAAAACGTAAAAAATTTTTTTTTTTTTTTTTTTTCCGTTTTTGGTACACATGTGTACCATCATCACTACTACTACACAAAAACGAATTATAAAGTATAAAAACACTCCTTATGTTAAAAATATATTAAAAACATACTAAAAACAATAAAACATTTATGTTACGAATGATAATTAAACATAGTACACATGTGTAGCAATACTTAAAAAATCATAAAATGTTATTTTTTTCTTAGATATAAAGATAATAAAACTATAATAATTAGGGTGCAATTTCCTTTTAAAACTATTAGTAACTTATATTAAATTTTGAGTTTTTTTATTGTGGTACACATGTGTACCAAAAACGGAAAAAAAAAATAAAAATAAATAAAAAAACATTTTTTTTTGTTTTTGGTTTTTATAGAATTAAAGATAACGTAATTCTAAGACTTTTGGCGCAAATTTCATGAAAAAACATTAACGTATGAAAAAGTTATAAAGGTTTTAAAGTGGTTTTTCACGTTTTCACAAATGGGTTTTCACACGATCCTAATCATATATATATATATATATATATATATATATATATATATATATATATATATCACGTATTAAAGGCAATAAATCCATATAAAAATTCGATCTCTACCTAGAAATCCGAAAATTATTCAAACAAAAGTTTCGGACTTTTTTTAAAATTTAAAAGTCATAATTTTAATATGCCAATTAATCCTTAAAATAACTAACATTCCATAGTAATCTATATATATTAGAAAAATTGGATTTTAATAATATGAGTTTTAACTCATTGACGAATAATAATACGAGTTTCAAAGTTGGCGGACAATAATACCAATTAATGAGGTGGGTGTCAATAATGAAATGCCGTTAGTTGTACCCTAACGGTGTTAGTGATTTGCTGACGTGGCACTCAATGAAGGACTCTTTTTGTAATTCTTAAAAATGAAGGGGCTTATACAATTTACAAAACTCATTTTATACAATTTACAAAACATACCCTTTATTTTTAGAAATTACAAAAATAGTCCCTCATTGAGTGCCACGTCAGCAAATCACTAACACCATTAGGGTTCAACTAACGACATTTCATTATTGACACCCACCTCATTAATTGGTATTATTGTCCGCCAACTTTGAAACTCGTATTATTATCCGCCAATGAGTTAAAACTCATATTATTAAAATCCAATTTTCCTATATATTATATCACATCCATACTGATTTCAATATCACTATCCACTATTTCAACCACAATTTTATATAATAAAGTCTTAGGCATTGAAATGACTGACGTGAATGTTTATGATTTTTTAAGTGATTTGCAACTTGCAAACATGAATTACAACTTGAAGGCAAAGATTCTCAAAACCTGGATCCGACTCATATTCATCCAAATGTACCATACTCTAAGGAATTTGTTTGTGTCGATGAACATGTAACATATGTTTTTTTTAAAATTTGTTTACAATGACAATCCTTCTTATTATTGAATTTGTTTTCCCTCTGTAGGGAAACAGAGCACAAGGTACTCTTCTGGCTTTAATTTTTTTTATAAGTTTCAACGATTTTTGGAGGATCAAAATCTTCTCACCATTAAGAAACCATTGCTGGGTTCAAATGGAGGGTCCTGACGCGTCATTGATTCACCTTTGAAAATTTGCCTCAATAGGAAATCTCAGGTTGCTATCTCACCCCATTGGAGTGGCACCAATCA
>JBCNJP010006468.1:0-26125 GCA_039602395.1 Deinandra increscens subsp. villosa
TAATAGCTCGGGCCTCCACTTCACGTGGAGCCAAAAACCTAAGTCGGGTTTCGGTGTTCTTAAGAAGATTGACCAAGTGATGGGCAACCATGCGCTTATTAATACTTTTCCTGTTGCTACTGCTGTATTTCACCCTTACAGAATATCGAATCATTGCCCTTGTGTGCTTCGGCTATTGGCCACTAAGAAGAGCAAGCTTAAACCTTATAAGTTTGCTAAGTTTTTTACAAATAAGCCGGGTTTTATGGAGTCGGTTGAGACTATCTGGGAGATCAATGTTAAGGGGGTTCATCAATTCTCTGTTTCGAAAAAGTTGAAAATGCTTAAGCCTCCATTGCATAAACTCCTTTATGCTCAAGGTAACCTTCATGAGAAGGTGGCTGTATGCCGTAATATGCTGGATAAAATTCAACAAGCCATTGTTAAAAGTCCTATGGACAATCGTTTAAGGGAGGAGGAGCGTAAATGCTTGGCTGAATTCAAGTCGAGCTCGCTGGATGAGGAGTTGTTTTTGAAGCAAAAGTCCAAGGTTCATTGGTTGGCTACGGGGGATTCTAACACGGCTTTCTTTCATGCTTATCTAAAAAATAGGAACCATAGGGGTCGTATTAATGTGATCATGGTTATGGGAGGGCATATTCATGAGGGAGATTCGGTCCCTAATGCATTTGTTAGTCACTATGAGACTTTTCTGGGGTGCAAGGGTAACGTGGACATGCATGTTTCCCCGGATTTATTTGGCAGAAAATTGAACTCTGTAACTGCGAATTTCATGGTCCGTCTGGTTGAGGATAAGGAGATTAGAGACACCATTTTCGCTATGAATGATAATAAGGCTCCTGGTCTTGATGGTTTCACTACGGCTTTCTTCAAGAAAACTTGGTTTGCTAGTAAACAGGTTTGTCTTGCTATGAAAGACTTTTTTGTGACTGGGAAATTATTACGGGGGCTAAATCACACGATCATTGATCTGGTTCCTAAAGTTCCTATCCCGGGGAAAATAAATGATTATAGACCTATTTCATGCTGTAATGTTATTTACAAATGCATTAGTAAAATTATTGCTGACCGTATAAAGACTGACCTGGATAAGATCATTGATACCAATCTGTCTGCTTTCGTTCCTGGGAGGAGAATCTCGTATACTATTATGGTTACGCAGGAGCTTATGCACAACTATCATAGGAGTAGTGTCCCGCCTCGTAGTGCTTTTAAACTTGACATTCAAAAGGCCTATGATACGGTTGACTGGGACTTCCTTGAGGATATTCTGAATGGGTTTGGCTTTCATCCTACGATGATCAAATGGATTCTTGTGTGTGTCTCCTCTCCTTCTTATTCCATTTGCATTAATGGTAATCTTCATGGTTATTTTCGTGGTAAGCGGGGCCTTAGGCAAGGTGATCCGCTCTCCCCCTATCTGTTTACGTTGGTTATGGAGGTGCTTACCCTTCTCTTTCAGCAACATGCTGATTTGGATAATTTGTTCAGGTTCCATAACAGATGTGAAAAGCTTAAGATCATTAACTTGTGTTTCGCTGATGATCTTTTTATCTTCTCTAGGGGTGATGTTCCTTCAGCGAGATTTATTATTAAATCTCTTTCTAGGTTCTCCAGATTGTCGGGGTTGCTCCCTAGCCCCCAGAAGAGTACTGCGTTCTTTTGTAACGTCCCTGATCAGGTGAAGGCTGGTATTCTTACTGTTGTGGGTATGGAGGAGGGTTCTCTCCCGTTCCGTTACCTCGGTGTGCCTTTGATTTCTTCTAGGCTTTGTGCTAAAGATTTCACTATTCTTATTGAGAGCCTTGATAACAGAATCGCTAATTGGAAGAATAGGTTTCTGTCGTTTGCGGGTAGAGTGCCACTTATTATTTTTGTTTTGTCTTCGATGCATATTTTCTGGGCTTCGGTTCTTATTCTCCCTTCCAGCACCATTGCCTTAATTGAGATGAGAATGTGTGATTTCTTGTGGAATCAAGGTGTTTTCAAGAAAGGGATGGCTAAGGTTTCTTAGAAGCATGTTTGTGTTCCTAAGGCTGAGGGGGGTCTTGGTATTAGACGGATTAATGACATGAATAAGGCCTTGATGGTTTCTCACGTTTGGAGCAACATCACCAAACGCAACTCGCTTTGGGTTGCCTGGGTGTATGCCTACAGGATCAGGAATGGTAATTTCTGGGATTGCAAGTGTCCTGCTAGCTGTTGTTGGAGTTGGAGGAAAATTATGGGTATTCGTCCTATCATTCGCCAGTTTGTTTGGTCTGTTATTGGCAATGGTAGGAGCACTTCTGCCTGGTTTGATAAGTGGACGGATTCGGGTCCTCTTTGTCAGTACATCTCAACTCGTACTGTTTTCTCTACTGGCTTCACGTCTAACACGTTAGTGGCGGATGTTTTTGGTCAGGAGGGTTGTGCTTGGCCTGTTGCTTGGTATTATTTATTTCCGGTTCTAAATGAGTCATTACTTATTCGTATGCATCCGGCTTCTGTTGATACTTTAAAATGGAGGCATAATGACAGACTTTATGATTACTCTTCGGCTATTATGTGGGACACTATCCGTGCTAGGGAGGTGAAGGTCCCTTGGGTTAACTTCATTTAGTTTGGCCAGTGTATTCCCCGCCATGCGTTTATTGCGTGGTTGATTATGCGTGACCGCTTGCTTACTCATGATAAGATTTTGTCGTGGGGCTTTTCAAGACGAAAGAACATGAATATGATGTGCTGTCTTTTATGTTACAACATCTATGACTCCTGTGATTATCTTTTCTTTGAGTGTTTGTTTGCCTCTTGGGTTTGGCATCTGGATGTAGCGCATACTAGTTTGGGGCTTAGCACTACCTCGTGGGTGGATATCTGTGATTATTTGGTGGTCGTCCATTGCGCTCTCTTCAAACTGTCATTAATAAGCTTGTGGTTCATGCTACTGCTTATTATGTTTGGCAAGAAAGAAACAACCGGATTTTCACTAATCATGCTCGTCCTCCTGACATCGTGGCAGGATTGATTTTTGAAGTGGTTTGTTGTAGGCTTCTTGGTTTAAACTGTAAGAGGACGAATAGAGTGGTGTAGATATTGAGTTCTTAGAAGATTAGTGTGGCTGCTGACCAGTTTACCATGACGTAGTCTTTGGTTGTTTTTTCTTTCGTTTCCTAGTTGTGCTATGCTAGGTGGTTTGTTTATTTGTTGGTTTTGTTCTTGGTTTTATTTTGGTTTCCACATACTCAGGGGCCTGTCCCTAGTATGAACTAGTAAGGACTCTCCTTACTACTTGTTTTTGGTTTGCGGTATATATATACGAAATCTCCGGGGTAACCTTTACCCAAAAAAAGTATTACCCAAAAGTGTTGTACATGTTTAGATTGCTCGAATTTCCCGGTTTTTAACTTATTAACGAAAACGTTCAAGGCAGAAATTCGAATTGCGATAAATTGAAACATCAAATTGATTTGCGAACATCGTGATAAAAGATTCAACCACACATTACCATTAATAACTGAAACAACAACATCAAGTGAAATACAATTCTTTATTGATTATCTGTCATGGCCAAAGAATAGAAATTAGGTTGGGTACAATCAAATGAAAGGTCTGAAAGGTCAAAGTCTTCCCTACTTTAGGGAATTTTATCCCAAAATTAATCTTGAGAAGACTGATTGAACAGTGATGGATACTTAGCCTTCATTTGGTCTTCATGCTCCCAGGTATACTCTGGACCACGTTTAGTCTCCTAATGAACCTTGACAATTGGAATTCGATTGCGCTTAAGCTGCTTGAATTCACGATCCATGATTTCTATGGATTTCTCGATGAAATGCATAGACTCATCGATATGAAAGCCTTCCAACAGAAAGTGGAGGGTTTCACCCACTAGACATTTACGAAGATTTGATAGATGAAATGTAGGATGGACGCTAGCGAGCTCAGGAGGTAGATCGACTCGATAGATTACCGATTCTCTCAAGGATTTTAAACGGACCATATATTAAGGTGCTAGTTTCCCTTTCTCACCAAAACCGACGTCACCTTCCAAGGGGATACCTTTAGTAGGACTTGGTTGCCGATTTTGAATTCAAGGCGCTTCCATCATTTGTCAGCATAGCTTTTTTTTTTACGGATGCTAGCAGTGAGCAAGTGATCACGAATCTGAGAGATTTTGTCACTCGTTTCCTCTATCAGTTCGGAACCAATGATTACTACTTCACCAACCTCATTCCAACATATAGGCGACTAAAATTTACGACCGTAGAGAGCTTAAAAAGGTGCCATACCGATGCTCGTGTGATAACTGTTATTATATGAAAACTCGATCAACGGTAAATGACAATCTTAATTTCCACCGAAGTCGATGATACAGGAGTTGAGCATAGAGTCTGAATGAAAGGAAGAGATACCGATTTGCACTTGAATTTCCTAGCAATTCACTTCATTTGCATCAACCCCAATCCCAAATAGATTAGACTTGGAAACATTAAGTTGAAGCACATAATAGAGAAAGAAACAATTCAACATATGAATAGCAGTAGCTATGTTCTCTACCGACCATTCTATGAGAATAACAACATCATCTACAAAAAACTAAATGTGATAGCAGAACGTTTTACTGTCCCACAATGACACCTTTAAATCAACCGGAATGAACCATAGAATCAAAAGAAACATTGAGACTCTTCATGGCTAAGATGAACAAGAAAGGAGATAATGAATCTCCTTGCCTTAACCCTTCATTAGTTGGGCTTCAATTTAAAAAAAACTGAAATTATAACCGACTCGAAGCAAGCTCTAATCATGGAAATCCATTGTTTGAAAATCAGCTTTAAAAATAATAAGTGGTTTTTCTTCTTCTTGTACTACTCAATCGTTTCGTATATAATAAGAGAGCCATCTAAGACTTGATATCCTTTAATAAAGTCGTTTGAACCAGATAAATAAGATGATCAAACCACCTTAGAGGCTAACCGCTTAACAAGGAGTTTAGCTAAAATGTTATTAGAATTTAAGTTCAACTATTAGTGAGAATTACAACTCACGACAAGAAAATGACCATTTTTTGTGACGTCACCTTTTGCAATGACAAAAGTGGTCAGAACATCTTGACATCAAAATTTATTCCTAAAATCTTGACCAGTTAAGGCCTATAGCAACGACATGGCATCATACTAGGGGAGGGTGAAAGTGAAAAATGTGTGTGCCCCTACAAAAATTGGTCAGAACACACACATATATATATGGGTGAGGTTCATTGTAGACACCCCCATAAGTGTAGACAGGTAGACACCCTATTTCATATGTGAAATTACTTTATTTCACATGTGAAATTTTCTGAACAATGAGAAAAAAGAAAAAAAGGAAAAAATAAATTAATCATAACCATTAAATCAAGAGATCTAATGGTGAAAAAAGGTGTCTACATGTCTACACTTATGGAGGTGTCTACAATGAACTTTTCAATATATATATATATATATATATATATATATATATATATATATATATATATATATTCCATTCATTGGCTTGCGACTGGAGACCTTAACATTGCCTACTTTCACGCGTCCCTCAA
This sequence comes from Deinandra increscens subsp. villosa, assembly GCA_039602395.1. Lineage (NCBI taxonomy): Eukaryota > Viridiplantae > Streptophyta > Magnoliopsida > Asterales > Asteraceae > Deinandra > Deinandra increscens. The sequence continues at coordinate 5,564 of JBCNJP010006468.1, forward strand.
ATGTAAGAACCACCGTACCAGAATTGCTATGATCTCGGATACGAGTGGTATTAATCACGAGGGTGAGGACGTACCTACTACCTTCGTCAAGCATTATGATCAGTTTTTGGGCAGATTGGGCAACATTGATCTTCGATTGAACCCGGGTGTTATCCGATCGTCGCTTGACACTTCTGTTGCGGCTCACATGATTCGGAATATTACCAATGAGGAGATTAAGGAGACTATTTTTGCGATGGGTGACAATAAAGCTCCGGGCCCGGATGGTTATTCGGCGGCTTTTTTCAAAAAAGCTTGGCCGGTTGTGGGTAACGATGTTTGTCACGCTGTTCAGGATTTCTTTAGAACTGGGAAACTTCTTCAGGAGATTAACCATACTATCATTGCTCTCATTCCCAAGGTCACTACTCCAGCGGCGGTCACTGATTATAGGCCTATTTCTTGCTGTAATGTCGTGTACAAATGTATTAGCAAGATTATCGCTGATCGGATAAAAATGGAGCTTGCTAGTATTGTTGATATCAATCAATCGGCGTTTATTCCTGGTAGGAAGATTTCTGATAACATCCTTCTTGTCCAGGAGCTGATGCATAAATACCACCGATCGGTGGGTCACCCCCCGTTGTGCGTTTAAGATTGACATCCAGAAAGCCTATGATACTGTGGATTGGGATTTTCTCAAGGATGTTCTTGTTGGTTTTGGGTTCCACCCTACTATGGTGGGTTGGATTATGACATGTGTTTCCACTCCATCTTACTCTATATGTGTCAATGGTAACCTATATGGTTTTTTTTAGAGGTAAGAGAGGTCTCGGACAGGGGTGCCCGTTATCCCCTTATCTGTTTACCTTAGTTATGGAGATCCTTACCCGTATTCTTCATGATGAGGTTCAGGCGGACCCGTCTTTCAGATTCCATTACAGATGTGACAAGCAACGTATTGTTAACTTGTGCTTTGCTGATGACCTTTTCATTTTTGCTAGAGGGGATGTCGCTTCTGCTACCTGCATCTTTAAATCTTTAAGCATGTTTGCTAGGATGTCGGGGCTGGTTCCGAGTCCGCAGAAAAGTACGGTGTATTTCTGCAATGTCTCTAGTCACGCCAAAGATGGTATTTTGTCTGTTGTGCATATGGTGGAGGGTATTCTTCCGGTTCGTTATTTGGGTGTCCCTTTGATTTCCTCTCGGCTAAGGGCTCGTGATTGTGCTCCTCTTCTTGATGGTCTTGATAATCGCATTTCAAGCTGGAGGAATAAGTTCCTCTCTTATGCCGGAAGATTACAGCTTATCAATTCTGTTCTCTCTTCTTTTCACATTTATTGGGCCCCGGTCTTCATTCTTCCTGCTAGTATTATCTTGATGATTGAAAAGAAGCTGAGAAACTTTCTTTGGCACCATGGGGATTCTAGAAAGGGGCTTGCCAAAGTTGCTTGGAGGGATGTTTGTACTCCCAAGTCTGAGGGGGGTCTTGGCATTCGACGGGTTGCGGATGTGAATAAGGCCCTTATGGCCTCTCATATATGGAGTGTTTTGGTTAAAAGAAACTCTCTTTGGATAGTGTGGGTTCGCACTTACCGAATTAAGAATAGATCTTTTTGGGAATGCCCGTGTCCTAAAGATTACAGTTGGAGCTGGAGGAAAATCTGTTCGATTCGCCACTTGATTCGGCCTTTCATCTGGTCTGTGCTTGGTGATGGGAAGAGCACGTCGGCTTGGTACGACAAATGGTCTGAATCTGGACCATTGTGTCGTTATTTAACTCATCGTACTATATATAGTGCAGGCTTTTCTACTAACTCTTTTGTGGCTGATGTTCTCAACCAGGAGGGTGCTTTGTGGCCTAGTGATTGGGTCGACCGATTCCACGTTCTTAGTGAAATTATTGATATGGTGCTCACGGATGGTGAGGTGGATCAAATTAAATGGAAAAGTGGTGACAATTGGCATGACTTTTCATCGGGTTTGGTTTGGGACTCGATTAGAACTCATGGGCCTATGGTTGCTTGGGCTGGGCTTGTCTGGTTTGCCCAGTGTATCCCTCGTCATGCTTTTCTGGTTTGGCTTATCTTACGTGAGCGGCTCCTAACGCAAGATAAAATCATGGCTTGGGATGCTAGTAGAAGAGGTAACATGAACATGATGTGCTGCTTGCTTTGCTACAGGGCCTTGGATTCTCATGGCCACCTTTTTTTCGAGTGTCAGTTTTCCTCGCAGGTTTGGTGTATTGTTCGGCAGTGGACTTGCCTCTCGAGTGTTGTGCCGACGTGGACGGCTATTACTAGTTGCTTCGTTGATAGTCATGTTTCTTCTTTGGAGAATGTTGTGGCTAAGCTGGTGGTTCATGCTTCTGCATACTATATTTGGCAGGAGAGGAATAATCGGATTTTTCAGAATCATGCTAGACCTCCAGACGCTCTTGCTTCTATCATCCGGGACACTGTGCGTAGCAGGTTGATGGGTCTCAAGTTGAGGAAGAATCAGAGAGTTCGTTGCATCCTTGATCGATGGAATATTGGTGGCAATATTACTGAGGCTGATGGCGTGACGTAGTTCCTAGTGTGGTTGTTTTCCTAATTTGTGTTAGGTGGTTGTTTTACTCTGGTTTTTCCTTGTGTTTTTTTTTTCTTTTTTCTACATGTTTTGGGGATTGTCCCAAACATGAACTAACAGGGGCTCTCCTTGTTACTTGTTCTGTTTTGCGGTATATATATAGAATCACCGGGGTAACCCTTTACCCAAAAAAAAATATATTCCATTCTCCTTATTTACCTATCAAATATATGAAATCGAATTTAATTTAATTAATTTTCAATGGGGTATATGGCGTCGATGGAAAAGGTTATATATTTATTCTGTTTTAAATTTATCCGATGTTAATTAATTGAAAGGGTGTCATTTTACCACTGGCATAGCCTCCAGTTTGCCGTAAACAAGATCGGACCTTCTCTTCTTTCATTTTAGTGCCAAACTTTCATCAATTTCTTTCTCTCTCGCCACTATTATTCTACCTTAATATCCATTGAAGTGGACGATTTTACTCAAAAGGAAGAAGATTAAGAGTGTGGGTACTTAGGTCAATTTAATCTATTAACATTCGTGTCATTTTTACCAATTAAAACTCTTGGATATATTAAGTGTGCTTTATTAAAATTTGATAACTCTTATGTTTATTATTTATAGTTAAATTTATTGGTTATCCTTTCTACAAAAGTTATACTGTCGAATTTTAGTAGAATTTAATACATGTTAATTATATTGTTGTAGGATTATATTCAGAAAGAAAAAGATACAACCGCTATAACACCCATAACAACAAAACCCTATGTTTATTATATAAATTTCACGGTAAATTTTTTACACTAATTTTACAAACAAATATGCAACATGTAATATGAAACCATAATCGGTCACAATATAAAGAATACTTAATGCATGGCCACCTTTACAAAACAATCAAATATAAATATAATTATATATATATATACACACACACATATGATAACCCGTCTAGTATCTCAACCATTCCAACTCCAACTCAATTTTAATACCTATTTATATATATATCTATATCTATAATATATATAATGTATATTGGAGAGAGAAAGTTTGAGTGTCTTAATTTTAAGACATATACAAGTAAAGAAGCAATATGTACAGATCAAACAAGCAAACCACTTGAAATATGGGTTTTTGGCGGCCATTATATTTCAGTCAGATTTGAATTTCAAATTCAAATACACAATTGCTTTATTAGATTGCTTTATTAGGAGCATGCGCACAAGCTTTATTGGAAGGAGGCGAACAAGAAAACCAAAATACCCCAAGTTATACCTCCATCGACATTTGCTTTCCATTTTCATTTGCTCAAAACCTATTCTTCTCCTCCTCGTCCTGTTTTCAATTAAATCCTTCCTCCCTCTCCCTCCGCCCTTACACAGAGAAGGATTCGACCTCCCTCCGTAATCGCATTTCCGAACTCTTCTTATCTGAAGCATACACATCATCTTTTCCGATGTACTTTGTGTTCCGCCCTCGAAGCAGATTCAGCAAAGTGAGGAGATTTCATTCAGGGACGTGGAGAATTCACAATTTGGTAGTCTCATTGGCATTCAAGGACGTTGTCGCTCTGCTTCTCCTGAGCAACTCAAGGTAACATACTATTCTCTGTTCAAATTGGAATCATTGTGAAATTATCAGCATTAATCGTCCATAATAGATCACATATTAAGAATCAGAACAATTTAACATGTCTGATGATGAGCTAATTACTGATAGCTGACTAATTCCCCTGTTTTAAAATGTTTAATTTCACTGTGTTTTGATGATTATGTAGGTAGTGGACCAAGCTGCGTTTGGGGTTTTTTCTGCAGGTACATTAGGGCTCCTATATCATGTTTGAGTTTTTCTGCAAGTAAGAACTTTCTTTTATTTGATTTACTACACGTTTGTGCTCTATGTCTAGGGTTAGCTTCTAATTTAACTATTTTTCATGATACCGATGTGGAGATTATTGATGCTTAATTCACAAGAATCACCAAGTGAATCAGATGAATAGATGTGTTTGTAGAGACCAGAGAAGACCCTAATTCTCTCTCTAAAATGGCGATTTCCCTTGCCTTCTTGATCTCCGGCCGTTTTCATTCTATTTTCTAGATTTAGAACGTGTTGGGATTAAGTTTTCGAGTGGAAATCTGTTCTTAGTCCATCACAGCATCATTCTGATTCGTTAGATTGATTGTTTGGTCGGGCTAAGGTTCTAAATTAGGGTTTTCTCGGCTGGAGTTCTTGGTTAGGGTTTGTGGCCATTAGTTAATCTGATTGCTCAAGAGATTGTTGATTGAGAGAGTTCGTTTGTTGCTGAGTTGAGGTGTTCTACGATTTTTGTTCTGATTTGCGGCTAATTGATCACCGTAGGGTCGACGGCTATCCTAATCTTCTAGGGTTCCGGCGGTTGCTAGGGTTTTTGGGCGGCGGTAGGTTGTGAACAAGGTGGTGGCGGCACTATTCAGCTAGGGTTCTTGTTGGCTGTTTTTGCTAGTGTTCTTGACGGTATACTTGATCCGAATTATGGAGAATTCATCACCACTTACCCCACGCTCTAGCCCTCGTAGAGTCTACGTTGATGGTAAGGCTGAGGTGATTGAATTAGCCAAAAAGGTCAAGAACATTGAAGGAAAAACTCGTGCTCCTCGGGTTGTCAAGGAGACGAATCTGGATCCCAAAGTTGAGCCGGAAGTGAACCCGAAATCGACTGCAAATGTTTCATATGCGGATGCAGCTAAATCGGGTTTCCTTACTAAACAGGTAAACTTTCGTTTTTTTTTAGGCAAAGGAGAAACAGGAAGGGGTTGATGTGGTGCTTCCTAAGGAATTTGTTAGATTAATTCAACACAAATTGGCTTTTACTCTATATGGTTACTTCCTTGGGGATAGGTTGGCGTACCCAGTTGTTGATCACTTTGTTGCTACGAATTGGAAGAAATTTGGTGTTCAGAAATCTATGATGAATGCTAATGGTTTCTTCTTCTTCAAGTTTACTGATGAGAAGGGTATGGGGAGGTTCTGGAAGGGGGTCCTTGGATGATTCGCAACAAACCTATTATCCTTAACATATGGACTCCTTCTAGTAGCCTTAAAAAAGAGGATATCACGAAAGCTTTGGTTTGGGTAAAGTTGCATGATGTTCCAATTGCAACTTACTCAGAGGATGGTTTAAGCATGCTTGCCACGAAGATTGGAGCTCCTCGTATGCTGGATTCCCATACTTCAACTATGTGTACTGAATCTTGGGGAAAGAGTAGTTATGCAAGGGCGCTAATTGAGGTTTCTTCGGAACATGAGCTGAAAGAGTCTCTTTCAATGGCTATTCCTGAATCGGGGGAAGGTTACACTAAAATGGGTGTTGGTGTAGAGTACGAGTGGAAACCACCTAGATGTTCTCATTGCCGTGTGTTTGGTCATGAGGATAGCAACTGCCCCAAACAGACTCCTGTGGAACCTCAATCTGTTATTGAGAACAAACCAAAAGATGATGGCTACACGGAAGTTAGGGGTAAAAAAAAGGCTAAGAAGAAGGGTACCCAAGTAAACAACCAAAAACCACCGGTTGTTTATAAACCGTTGGATTATCAGAAAATGCTGGGGAATGGCCCCAAAAAAGGGAAGAAACCCAAAGTGATATCCACTCAAAACAGGTACGATACTATTGATACGGATAATTTGGAAGTGTTACAAGAGGCAAGCACCTCTTCAACCAAGAATTCTCATGGATAGCCGGTTTTGTTGGAGGCGTTGGGTTGGAGTGGCTGGTAGTGGCTTTGTCTTTGATGATGGAGGATGATTTCTCTTTGTTTATGTGTTTTGTCTACTATTTCAATCATTGTAATGATTAGTGGTAGGCTAGTTTACTTTGGCTAGTTTGGTGCAATTTGTTTTGCTTTGTTTTTTGTTACGTATATGGGGTATGCCCTGTATATGAATTAGTGTGGAACTCATCCACACTACTTGTACTTCAGTTATCGGTTGTCATTAATGAATCACCGGGGTAACCCTTTACCCAAAAAAGATTATTGATGCTCCATTAGCAAAGAAAGCGGTAAAAGAGTACACCGATGCGTTTTCATATCTTTCAAATATTTTGTTCTGAAGGAGGTTTAATTTTTTATCTCATCGATATGTTCTTTAAGATGGCTATCCACATTGTGGGTTTGCGCGGTAAATGCGTCATGGTGTGGAGGTAAGAGATTTATTGACAACTGACAGTATTCTTTACTCTATCCTTCAATTGTTTGTTGTTCCATTGCATATTTGGCTAGGCATAACCCTCTAGAGACTGGATTCGCTTTTATTAGGAGTGTGCCAAGGCTTTAGTGAAAACTATAACCACATATAGTATATGGTGTAGGTTAAAATTTCACATTTGGTTTGAATGGTTTCGAAGCTGTCGCTTTTCTTTCTTTTTAGAAACAGTAAGAAGAAAATAATTGATGAAGCCAAGGTTTCAAACTGTGAAGGGAAGGTGGCATGTGTCCTTGATGCACACAACACAGATTCAGGTAAATCTGTTGCCCATGAAACCAATTTTCATTCATAAGTGATTAATACCAACATTCTAAAACTTTAGTATTTATGTTGAAGAGTAACTTGTTGGATAATGGATGTCCAGACCCAACAACACCAAGAACCCGGCCCGGTTAGACCCGTAAAGAGTTACACTAGGGGGCAACGAGATAAAAACCCGCTTACTCGGCTAACCGGTAATTTACGGAAATATATAATTAATTTAATGTTTATTCATGATTAATAAACATTTAATTAATTACAAATGATTATTCTTGAAATAATTAAATAAACGGAGAAAAACATTTTGATTAATGTTTTATGGTGAAATAAATAAATAGTTATTTATGTTTCTCGTAGTTTACGACTTGTGAAATTAATAAAGTCGTTTTATTAATTAATCGCAAGCTAAAGGGGGTTTAATAGAAATATTAAATTAATTGGAGAAGGGTTAATGGACTGGATCCTCATGGGCTTAGGTTTTCCATAAATCCCAAGATCCATCCATTATATATAGAGGGCTAGGGGAGGAGTTTTGGTTGCTCATTCCTCCACACCCTCTCCCCTCTCTCTGCGCCACTTTTAGTGCCGCCACCTCCCTTCTCCCTCGTCCCCTCCCTTTACGCAAACCAACCTCCTCTAGAGCTTGGTCGTCTTGCTTCATTGGTGGAACCCTAGAAGACGGTGTTAGACGAGAAGCAACCGGACGATCCCTTTCGCGTGATTGATCAAGGTAAGACAATCACCATCGTCCCATGATTCACCATAGGCGACGCCAACCCCTTACATAGGGCCGTCGCCGCCGTCAAATCCTAGGTTGCCATCGCAACCTAGCGTAGCTCCGTTTCACTACGACGCGTTTCCATCACCACTCATCGGTACAATCGTCTTCGTCACGATTTTACGAGTGCGAGCCCTCGTCGTAATAATCGTGGTAATCGCCCAGCTAAACCCTAGCCGCCGTCACCGTCTCGATTCGATTGGTGCTCGCTTGTCGCCACCATAAACGAAATCGTTGCTATTCTCAACGAATCCGTTTGAGACGGTGTATGCGATTTGCAAACGATTTAATCCGCCGGTTCGGATTGTTTTTCCTTGAAACCCTAGCGTCATCTTGTTGACCCTCGGTGTCTCTAACGTTTGTTAGAATACCGCAAAGGTATATGTAAACTCCGTTTTAGTTTAGATGTTTAATTTCGATTAATGTAATCGTTATTGTTTTCGCGTTAACTGGTTTAACGCGAAACGGTGTTTGTGTGATTATTTTGGTGATCGTGATCCTGTTGACACGATTTCGAAATCAACGGTTTACGCGTCTAAAATTAGTAAAATTATTAATTCTGCTGCGTAAACGGATTACCGGTTTAATCCGTTTTAACTCTTAATTTACTAAACCCGGTCGGTAATGTTTTAAATTAACGGTCAAGTTTTTTTTTTAAATGTCACCGGGCACCCGTATACCACTGTTGAAACCCAACAGTGGTATCAGAGCCTAGATCACCACACGCAAACCCTAACCAGTTGGTTTTAAACCGGTGGATTTCGCGAACTGGGGTTAAAACCCGAAAGTCGCGAAAGTATAACGAATTGCTTTAGAAATATTTGGTCGATTTAATTCCACCAAACGTTTTCAATTCGTTAATTGATTGTTTAAACGCGCGTATTCGGCTAGACCCATATTTTGGTTATGATTGCTTGTCGTGTCTTGGTTTGGCCCATTTTTGGCCCACTAGTATTTTTTTTGTATTGGCCCACTTGTTTATGGGTTCAAAAGTTGTATCTTAAATAGATTAGTTTTTATTCTATTTTTCCTGTAAAAGCTCACCTTCGCCCTAGACGAACGTGACGAGCACTGATGCGACTATCCCGTCATGGCAAGTGTTTTTGTCTAAAGATACTTCCTAGTATGGCGTGTATCCACAACCAGAAGACGACGAAATCCAATCCATCAAGGAGAGCTTATGAAGCCAGTGGGAGCGTTAGGATCAACCGGATGACCTTTTTTCATCCTTGTGGTTCATTTTACCTTTTGTCCCAGACCTTCTTCGACATTGTCATTAGGCTCTGACAATGTCGAAACCTCTTAAGCCGAATATGTGTTTTTTTGCATGAGCGTTTTGGTTGCTTGTCTTAAATCGTTTAACGCGCCAACTAAAACTCTAAACTAAGTTTTAATCGGTTAAAACTGTTTTACAATCAATGGGTTCGAGTCCTAATATTTACTAAGACTCGATATTTCATAACCAATTTTATTCGACTATGAACTAGAATTTTTCGATCTTTAAATATCGAACTTTTAATAATTGGTTATTGCCTCGCGACGCGTAGTCTTTAATAAGGAGGTTATTAAATTGACTGTCCCGAGTGAGATAGGGTTCTTGAGTAGCTTAGTCAAACGTTTAATTAATTAAAACACTGACTAATTAATCCTATCTGGTAAGCCGCAAAACGGATAGATTGTGACATCCTAGTCAAGTCTAACTTGGAACATATTTACCGATGCATCAGTGTTGGAGTATTTCAACACCGCACTTGGTGTTCAGGGTATCTTCCAAGGTGTGTGCATTGGAGTATTTCAACACCGTGCATGCACACTGACCATTGAGGACATCTATCATTTTCTTTACGAGTACCTTTTGTATTGGAGTATTTCAACACCGTACATCTGGTCATTCGTAGACAAAATTGGCATGGATGACGATAAACGTATTTCACGAATTAATTCGCGAAAGCCTCATAAACGGGAGTTGTGACTGGTTTTCACAAGAGACAATCGTTGTCCATCCTATTACTTAGTGACCGGTGATTGCACTTAACGCTGCCTTTGTTGGTCGACTACTAATTGGGTTCCATATTCCTATTCAAAATTTGCTTGCCGTTTTTGAATACGAATATTGCATCGAAACACTAAACGAATTGCCTGTTGTTTCAGATGGCTAATCCTCCTGCAAACAACGAGGTTTTCCAGCTCAAGTCTCTCCTTGAGAAGGAGAAACTTGATGACACCAACTTCCTCGACTGGCATCGAAATCTGAAAATTGTTGTGCAAATGGCCAACAAACAACACGTGTTGGAGGCCGAGGTGCCCGAAGCACCCGTAAATAACACTGCGGCTGCTCGCGCTACACATGAGGCACTAAGAAAGGATGCCAACTCAGTTACGTGCCTCATGCTGGCAACCATGTCTACTGATATTCAGAAGAGCATGGTTGACAGGACGGCGTTTCAGATGATCGGGGAACTTAAGGGCATGTTTGAAACCCAGGCCCTGCAGGAACGCTATGAAACCGTTGTCAGGCTCATCACCTGTTGAATGGCTGAAGGTAGTCCTGTCAGCGCCGATGTTCTTAAGATTTACATCGACCGACTTGCGAAGCTCCATTACGTCATTCCTCAGGAAATGGCGACGGATTTGATCCTCCACTCTCTTTCCAGTGCGTTCACTCCTTTTCGGATCAATTTTAATATGAACAGCCTGGTTAAGACAGTGACCGAGCTTCACGGTATGTTGAAGACCGCTGAGATTAATTTTCTCAACGGTAACAACAGCAAAGGCAAGTCGAATGATGTGCTCGCCATCCGATCCAAAGGTGTCATGAAACCTGAGGTTAAGAGGAAACCTGGGCAAAGGAAGAAAGGCAAGGGCGTTGCTGCTAGAGGGTCTAGTGGCACCGGAAATGGCAAGTCAAGGACTTCGAAGGCACCGCCGCAAGCTGAGCGTCAGTGCTTCGAATGCCAAAAGATGGGGTACTGGAAGAGAAACTGCCGAGAATATCTTGCCAAGGTGAAAGGGAAGAAGTCCGATGCAGGTACTTCCGGGGGTATATATATCTATTACCTCATATTATAAACCACTTCACTTGATCCTTCAAAATATATGTTTGACATACTTTACATTTTGTAGGAACGTGAACTCGTGGAAAGCAAGACAACCAAGAAGACATGAATCTTTGCATGATTGCAAACTTTGAATAAAGATCATGTCGGTTTTTAATTCTTGCTGGTATCTTTAAACAAATTGTTTGTTTTTCCCTGGCGGGGTCCAGGTTGATATAATTTTGCTTTTGTTTGAATCTCGAACATGCACCAAAAGTTTCCGGTTTAAACTTTATTGATATGCATGGAATTTTCTACTTTTGAAAATGTTTCACTTGGTTGGTAGATTAGATTCAAACACGTATAACATGACGCTAAGCCTGGTGCTGTTGATTTAATGATCATGAGACTAGCCTAAATGCAAAAGAAGAACATTTGTTCTTTCTAAATCCATTAAGGCCATGACGTCTCTTATTCTCATTGTACTTGCTACAATGGGAATAATCAACCTATCTTGATTCATGAAACCTTATGGTTTGGAATTGCGTAGCTTGAGACTTCATTAAATCCAAATTGAACTTTTCTGAAATCACATGCCTGATTTCGTTAAGACCAACAATAGGACCTTTAATGAGATCAAACGCTTGTTAGTAAAAGTTCAAGTCACCAGCGCTACTTATGTAACACAAATCACCTGAATGATTGTGTTATAAGGATGCACTAAGTTGTGTGCATATGACCATGAGGGTCATGAATAGATATATACGTAAAACACCTTGAAAGTCAAAGACTACAACTCGCTTGTACTCATATGTGTTAAAATCCTGCTAAGCACCTGTTGCTCACATTATGAGGATCTGGTTTCAAGTTTGAAAGCCAATAAAAACATGACTTATGACATGCCAATGGCCGCCATTCATACCTTATACCCACGAATCATTTCCTCACCAATCACTTGCGACTGAAATTGGTTCCAAGAAGAGTCTTGCGGGAGACCAAGTTTGAGTTGTGAACATCCATTTTTCTGATGTATGGACATCTGAATTCCTTATTAAAGAAACTTGCTTTCTATAGGAATTACCGGACAATGCACTATGACTCTTGTAATTATTCAGGACTCATTAGACAAACATCTTTTCACAACAAGTAGTTGTTGCTAAAATGAAAACACGTTAGCATTCTGTATGACTAATATTATTCCAAATGGAACTAGATATGGATTTTACTTGTCTAAAATCTTCCATTATGGGTTGGTCATTGGATTGAGTTCACAATCCTAAATCAGACTCAATATTCTGATAGAATAATCATCAGGGCGTGTGTCACGCAAGTCTTTTCAAACACAAGATGATTGTATCTTGGATACCGTCAAACTCTGGCAGTTTGATAACATCTTGCTATCTCATGTATGTGACATGACAATTGGATATTGGTCAATTAGATTCATACTGTGTTTATGAAACTAAATAACTTCGTTCCTGAAAACGAAGAAGGTTTGCTAAGAATTCTCTTGCAAAACCAATATCCTAACGGTTTGAAAGAAAGATTATTATAAGAATGCGTTGTCTATATAGAGCAAGTGGGAGCATCACCACTAATCCTTATCGAGATAATGATTGAGTGTTGATCTCACGTTCATTGGAGTTTACCGGATTAAACTTGTAATGAAGCCTCAAAAGATCTCCCAGTTTCAAGAACATCCCACAATTGAAAACATCTCAGGAATGGCATCCTCAGATATATTCAATTTCTTGAAACAAGTCGTGTCATACTAGTTATGAAACGGGAACTATCCAACATAGGGATGTTGCATAAGTGTCACTGTAAAGAGTTACACCAATGACACAAGCTAGAAAACCAAATCATCTCAACTTGTCTTGATGATGAAATGTTCATGATGAGTACTCGAGCATACTCACCGAACAACTAGCCACCTTGAGTGAAGTTTTGAATCATGAATGTAAGGGTACATTCAAAGACGGTTAATTTGATTATGTTGATAATCGATTAACATGCCATTGTGATAACACAGTAATCCATGTGCATACCAAGGGCACGAGTTTTACCACACGATCGAATTCACTTAAGTACTTTTGTTGTTCATGAGAAACACCAAAAACTAATAAAACAACTTAAACGGGCAAAACCAAAACACAGGCAAAGAACTTAGCACGAGAATTCACTGTTTCATGATCAAGTTTGATCAAATACTGTTATGTATTACCTGAATTCTGAGCTACATTAATGTTCTAATTTAGTGTTGGGATGTTGAACTATAACGTTTGCACCAAATCATTCAATCTGATCTAAAGAGTAAGATGCAGATTTCGAATTTTGCAAAACGTGTTCGAATTTTATACGTTTTAAACATCCATGAATATTTAGAGAAATATTCTAAAACCGTCCGTAGTCGATCTAATTTGTGGGAACAAAAAATGATCTATGACTATTCTGACTTTGGACTCAAAGGGTTGACTCTCCAGACTCACAGACCTCATTAGAGAATGACGTTGTGACGTAACTCGTATTAAATTGTCTTCATGGATTTAATCATAGGAAGAATTTGATTAATGGTATACTCAATAGTGTCCTTTGACCTGAGATACATATGCTACCTCCCGTTTGCCAAGGACTGTTCTTTGATTGTAGTATATGCTGTCGCGTAAATGCTAGTAAAGACTACTTTTAGAAATGGATCTGAAGCTTAGTGGGAGCTGTATGTAGTCAAGATGGGATTCTGTACTCTTGCACTAATACTGCAACAGCTAGACATCGTGGGCCCTCTCGTGAGTTCCAAGTGTTAAGTGTAAGGCCTTACCCAAACCTACTGTGTGTTTGTTTTGGATCACTTCGAACTACGACACGAGAAATAGAATGATTGAACACTAAAGAGAATGAATAAATCCATGTCTCCCGTTCAATTGATGTCTTATACAGAAGGGGACTAATGACTTTGAATTACCATAAGTCTAAACTACAACGCGAGTTTGTAGATATGCCTTGGTTACTGACTTGAAGTGTCATAACTGGTTGGGACAACCATGTGTAGCTAGAGCACCTCTGACTGTTTCTTCAAATGTTGTCGGACTCTGTCCAAGTGGGAGATTGTTGGATAATGGATGTCCAGACCCGACAACACCAAGAACCCGACCCGGTTAGACCCGTAAAGAGTTACACTGGGGGCAACGAGATAAAAACCCGCTTACTCGGCTAACCGGTAATTTACGGAAATATATAATTAATTTAATGTTTATTCATGATTAATAAACATTTAATTAATTACAAATGATTATTCTTGAAATTATTAAATAAACGGAGAAAAACATTTTGATTAATGTTTTATGGTGAAATAAATAAATAGTTATTTATGTTTCTCGTAGTTTACGACTTGTGAAATTAATAAAGTTGTTTTATTAATTAATCGCAAACTAAAGGGGGTTTAATTGAAATATTAAATTAATTGGAGAAGGATTAATGGACTGGATCCTCAGGGGCTTAGGTTTTCTATAAAGCCCAAGACCCATCCATTATATATAGAGGGCTAGGGGAGGAGTTTTGGTTGCTCATTCCTCCACACCCTCTCCCCTCTCTCTGCGCCACTTTTAGTGCCGCCACCTCCCTTCTCCCTCGTCCCCTCCCTTCACGCAAACCAACCTCCTCTAGAGCTTGGTCGTCTTGCTTCCTTGGTGTAACCCTAGAAGACGGTGTTAGATGAGAAGCAACCGGACGATCCCTTTCGCGTGATTGATCAAGGTAAGACAATCACCATCGTCCCATGATTCACCATAGGCGATGCCAACCCCTTTCATAGGGCCGTCGCCGCCGTCAAATCCTAGTTGCCATCGCAACCTAGCGTAGCTCCGTTTCACTACGACGCGTTTCCATCACCACTCATCGGTACAATCGTCGTCGTCACGATTTTACGAGTGCGAGCCCTCGTCGTAATAATCGTGGTAATCGCCCGGCTAAACCCTAGCCGCCGTCACCGTCTCGATTCGATTGGTGCTCGCTTGTCGCCACCATAAACGAAATCGTTGCTATTCTCTACGAATCCGTTTCAGACGGTGTATGCGATTTGCAAACGATTTAATCCGCTGATTCGGATTGTTTTTCCGTGAAACCCTAGCGTCATCTTGTTGACCCTCGCGATTTCGACACCAACGGTTTACGTGTCTAAAATTAGTAAAATTATTAATTCCGCTGCGTAAACGGATTCGTTTAATCCGTTTTAACTCTTAATTTACTAAACCCGGTCGGTAATGTTTTAAATTAACGGTCAAGTTTTTTTTTAAACGTCACCGGGCACCCGTATACCACTATCGAAACCCAACATAACTGTGGTAATTTGTGTTTTTTTTGTTTGTATTATAAGATACCTAAAACTACCATTGTTGCTGGTGGAAGCTGTGGGAGTGCTTATAGCCCAGACTTCATGTTCTTATGGTCAAATGCTAAAACATGTGTGATGGTGGTACTCATGTACCCGCTATATTATTGAGATTATCATTTTAATATTGGTCAAGGAATAATTTGTTTAAGTGTTATCTGCCAAATTTATAAGGAGCTGGTGTAATGTCTGAGATAGAAAAGAGCAAGATGAAGAAAGAGGGAATCTATGTAATGGCAATAGATTTAACCATTTTAGGCTAATTTATGTTGTAAAAATCTGATTATTTGGATTGTTCATTATAGATTGATTGGTTTACAGTGGTAAAGGAAGATGAAGAGAAAATGTGTGAAGGCATATGATAGAGAAAGCAACGCAGATTGTTCAACGGATAATAAAAATTTCAACGTGTTTCTTTCTCGTTTCATTCTATTGTATCAGGTAAGTTAACAATAAAATAAACATTACTATTATAGTTATGATCTAAACTAACAAATAATTACTTTAAAACAAAAAATTAGTGTGAATTGTATTTGACGATTATACTAAACTTTTATTTATTTATCTGTAATGCCAGGTATTTTTATTTCTTATTTTACATATTTTACAGTAATCGAATACTTTGTTTTTTTTTTTTTGTTATTTACTGGTCGAGAAAATAAAATGCTTCAAGGTGTGTGTAAATTTTGACTACAGTCTTGGTTTTTTTTAAAAGCCAAATTGATGTTTTAGCTTAGTAACCATGAGTACTTGTAGAGTTGCAGGCATTTCTCAAATAAAGCCTCCGACAAAAATAGAAATTTTGGTTGATTTTCACCCATGTATCTTAAAAACGATTATTGTCAAGTACCCACGACACTATTGGTATGATTTGCGTGTTACATGATTATTTTATAATTACATTCATTTACTCTCATAGGATGTCTTGAATAAACTCACGTCCAATTGCCACATGATCAGTACATGAAATTGTCTTGCACTTAACATTTGAACACTCATTTGGTCGCCCAAAACTCGACCCGGTCTTGATTATTAGCTACATTTAAAAACAAATAAAACCTTAAAAATTATAAAACAAACACAACCACAAATTTGTAAAATTTATAAGCGTAAAATTAGAAAATATACTAACAAAATCATTTAAAAAAATAGAAAATAACGACAAATATTTGCAACTCCTCATCGGTCCAATGTTGCAGGACTCTCTTCTCTCTTGTCTCGGTCGTCTTCTTCCTGTGAGACCTTTTAGGCTTAGTTTTTGAGGTTCCCGGTTGTTGTGTTTCGGCCATGACCTCGACGTCATCCCATTGATCTTGAGTTTGTTGTTGTTGACTTTGTTGTTGTCATTGTTGTAGATGGAACAGTTGAGCATTTTAGAGATTTTGAAACCCTTGAAATTGTTGTTGGCTAAACCCGTGAAACCCGAAAGCGGGGTTGAACGGAAATGGTGGTTGCATTGAAGATGAGCTCATATTTGCAATGTAACGAAATAAACTTTCGTTGGTCGGTGTTGGTGGGGAGTCGTCAGCGGTGCGGGGTGCTCCAAATGGTAGAGAGTTGGGGAACATGGCTAAAAAAATATTGAGTTTGATTGTGTAGTGTAGAGAAAAAAGGATGTGTAATATTAAGGGATTAAATTTTTTTAAAGAAAATAGCCATTCAACGGCATTCTCCAATGGTCCCTTTTCGAAATTTTCTCCCCCTTCGGCGTCTTGTGGGCAATGCCTTCGAGCCAAAAAACTGTGACATCCGGCATTTCCAGGTTATTTTTGTTTAACACAACGTACACTGTTTATTACAAAACAGAAACATACATTAGCACAACATACATGATTCCAAACAAACATACGTGCAATACATACGTGCATGTATTGCACGCCACACATAAATAGGGTTATTATATGACCATCATCGCACGAGCGTTCACACACAAGTTTTGTCACAACCCCAAATTAACCTCTAACGGAGTTTATACCGTTAAGGGGTGCGACCAGACCAGGACCACAACCATTAGTTACAAATACTAAACGAATCAGAGTAAAGTCCAAACATTAATAAATAAAACAGTTTAACAGTACGCAGCGGAAAACATTATCTTTAGCACTAACCACGTGCTTTACATAATCATTGTTTTAAATTCCCAATTAAGTTTTAACTAAAATAAAAGTCTTCATGTGCCATGTCAACCTGCTCCGGATACTCTTCAGCGATCTGCAAAAGTTTAAACCACGCAAGTGTCAACCTAACGGTTGGTGAGTTCACAGTGTAAACGTATTCTTATGTAAAATTTGTTTGTGCAAAACAATGCTTGTGATAACCAAAATCATAGTATCGTGGTTTAGTAAAAGTATTGTCCGTAACCTACGTTATCGGGTATGTACTAGTCTTGTATAGTTAAAGTGCTCAACCGATATCGCGGGTAGCTAATCCGTTGTTCCATGCACTACGGAAGTTTGTACCAAAGCTGACCATAAATTATTGTAGTGGCCGTGCCATCAGTTCTGCGGACCTACGTCATCGCGGTTTTGCCTCCCCCGTGTCCTCTCGGGATCACGGTCAGATAGGCTGATATTGTACCTCCGTGCACTCCCCGTGCCACGAGGCGGAGTTTGTCAAACTCCAGTAGATCTACCCAACATCCCCTCGCTTTACAATTAATGGTACAATTTAGTTGAGGACTTTTAAGTTTTCAAGGCATCCTTAGAAATCATGTGATATCATGTGGTTTAGACTTTAACCTACACTAGCCATATTAAAAGGTTTACTGGATTCTCATGAATCTCAAAAGTGTTTTCAGTTTCGTTTCAGAAATAGTTGTTTAAGTAATTCACAAGTGCTTCCCATAAAGCACTTCAAGTTCATCAAGTGGGTGCCGAGCGCTCCAAGTTTTCACGTTCATCAGGGAGGTGCCTAGCACTCTCGAGTTTGTCAGCATTGTTTTACTTTTAGTTATTCGGTGTGACCCAAACGGGTTCACGGTAATTGGGTTAGTGACACTCACCCTTGGTTGCACTGCTACACTTGCTTAAATATCCAAGTTTGCTTAACGAAGACCTATGAACACGTTTAGGTCTTAAGTATTAGTTTTGTGTCTAATCTTTACTTAACGTCACTATGGCCCATAACATAGCACGTTGGAACTATGACTCGGCATACAGACACACGACACCGATGGTTGATCATAAACAAGGGTTCATATACATCAGAAGTCAAAGCATGTATCATCATGGCATAATCATGTAAGTCATGGCATAACATTCAAGCAAATTGCACAAGTTTGGATTCTGGTCTCAGTTTCGCTAGCAGTTTCGCTAGTCAGTTTCGCTGTGTGCACGGGCAGCACTTTCGCTAGGCAATACCCGATGACACAGTTTCGCTAGGCTAGTTTCGCTCGAAACTGTTGGCACAGTTTCGCTAGCCTAGTTTCGCCCGAAACTGGTTTGAACTTTCGTTCAGGGAATTTCGCTCGGTAGATTCGCTCGAGCTGGTCTGGTTGGTTTACCCGGCGACACTGCAGTTTCGCTGCATAGTGTCGCTGGTTGAAGATATGCATAATTTCGCTGGACAGTTTCGCCCAGAGAACATGACAGTTTCGCTGGTCGCGAAAAACATACGGATCAGCCTAAAAATCAACCTAACAGCTTCCATACTTCATGCAATTCATTGTTTAGCATACATAGGCATTTACCAACATCAAACAACAAGTTTTAACACCTTATTCATGCATATTCATCATCAAATCACCAAAATGCATTTAAAACCCTAAAGTGACCTAAATAGCATAAATCTCTATCATGGTTGGATTTCAAACGTAAAGTTGCAAACTTTATGATAGATCTAGCATTCCTAAGCATTTCTACAGAAGATCTAACGATAACACAGAGATTTAGGCATGCTTTATGAAGAAACACATAGAAAAGCATAAAAATGGTGGTTTTGGGACTCACGGTTGATCTAGGATCGATGGATGATCTTCACAACTCGAAATGATAGCTGATTCTTGGTGGTTCTCGGCTGGAATCAGCTGGTCCAGAAGTTTCAGGAGAGTGTGTGTGTTTTTGTGTAAATGAGGCAAAATGGGAGAACTAGGGTTTATTAAGATTATTTATATCAGAGGCTAGTTTCGCTGGCAGTTTCGCTGGCCAGGCGAAACTGGCTCTGGTCGCATTTTAATTGATTAGCTTAGCTGGCTACCGGGCGACACTACAGTTTCGCCCGGTAGTTTCGCTGGCTGCACAACTTAGGCAATTTTCACATAATCAAGGATTTACAATTTGTCATGCTATTCATAATATTAAATCATGCGTTTAAATCACATTGCACATAATAACATTAATAAATGAACACATAGCACATATGGGCGGGTTCAGTGATCAACCAAAGGACGTGGACGTATTCGGCCTAGTTAAGCATTAGTTACTAAGTTAACACTTATAACGTAACTAACGGAATTTGTCTAACGGAAGTTAACCTTGGAATTCCCGGATGTCACATCTTTCCCTTGTAATTGGAATTTTCGTCCCGAAAATTATTCTTGCGTCGTAGCGTTCGCAGCCTCGGCTGTCGTTGTTGCTGTATTTGCTGGGGAAAGAAAGCAAAAGTTTTAGGGTCGTCACATCCTCCTCCTGTTACAGGAATTTTGGTCCCCAAAATTAAATCATACCTTGAGTCTCCGCGGACGTTTGCCCGAACAGGTGAGGATACTTTTTCTTCATCTGATCCTCTCGTTCCCAAGTATATTCAGGTCCACGCTTTGAGTTCCATCGCACCTTGACGATCGGAATCTTGCTATGCTTGAGGGCTTTCTCCTCGCGTCCCATGATTTCTACCGGTTGCTCGATAAATCTCAAATGTTCGTCAATTTCCAATTCCTCCAAAGGAATTATTTCAGTGTCTTCAGCCAGACATTTCTTCAGATTCGAGACATGGAACACGTTGTGAACTCCATCGAGTTCTGCAGGGAGTTGTAATCGGTAGGCCACCGGGCCTACTTCCCCGATGATTTCAAATGGACCGATATAGCGAGGATTCAACTTTCCACGCTTTCCGAAGCGTATCACACCTTTCCAGGGAGATACCTTCAATAGCACCTTGTCGCCTACTTCAAACTTCAAAGGTTTACGGTGTTTGTTGGCATAGCTCTTTTGTCTGTCACGTGCTGCAGCTATCCGCTTTCTGATTTGTATAATTCGTTCTGTGGTATCATGAATGATTTCTGTCCCAGTGAGTCCTTTCTCACCCGTTTTAGCCCAACACACGGGCGATCTGCATTTTCTGCTACCGATACTTGAATGATAACT
>JBCNJP010006471.1:0-14537 GCA_039602395.1 Deinandra increscens subsp. villosa
CAACCACTTATTGTCACATACTTTTTCTCAAAACATTATTTTTGCTTTCATCCAGATGTATATGAAGATAAATTACGGGCATGTTTGGGATTGGTGTTCTAATGCTCATAAGTGATTAAATTCTCTAAAATGACTATTCTAAAGGCATATAATATTTGTTTACGTTATACTCTCTAGATTAGGCTGTGACTTCTAGACTATGAAGTTAATTATTCTCTAATGTAGTTTTTTTTTAATGGCTTGGTTTATTGTTTGAGACTCTTTGGATACATCTAACTAATTACAAGTTTATTTTTGTAGTGTTTTATTAATTTGCTTATATCACAATTGGAGGGTTGATAGATTCTAATTACAAGTGCAGATGATTCAAAAAACTAAACTGGTATTGTCCATGATGCTCACTAAAGACGTCAAAAAAGCAAAACACATCAAGAGGAAAGGAGGTTGATTGTTTCATGTCTACTTTCATGGAATTTGAGTTTAGATAGAGTTTTAAGTATTATTTAAATCAATTATTTAAAAGTAGATTATAATCTGTACCGAGTTATTATCCAAAACTTAGAGAAAAAAAAACATGATAATGAATTATTCGATATTATGTATTCATGAACATATGCAAATGTCATCTTTCTACCAAATGCTCGCATGAGGTTTAGGTTGAATTCGAGAAATGATAATAATAATCATCATGATTCATGAGGCCTTTGAGTAATTTAGAGTGGAGCATAATGGTACAAGTGAGTTATTTTAACATTTCAAAATTGATAAACGAAATTGGAGTTATTTTTTGGTAACATGATTTTAAATTACTATGTTATGTTGATGACCGGTTACCTAACGTTTTTATTTTTGTGTTCCTTATTATATATTTGAGATTTACAAGACTCATGACATATATAATAGACTACACCGATGCTATGAATAAAAAATTAACAAACGTACAATATAATATATCATGAGATGATTGATAAATTAATAGAAAAACAAGTATCGGGCTGTTGATTGTCGTGTCGTCATAACGCGTCAGCAAATGAAGAATAACGCGTTATAAACTGTCGTCGCCGCAACGCGCGGGCACCATGCTAGTATATATATATAGGGTAAGGTTCATGTGAAAACAACTTTTATTGCGAAAACACGAAAACAAATATTAAAACCTCTATAACTTTTTCATACGTTAATTTTGTTTTTAAAAACTTACACCAAAATCCTTAAAATTATGTTATCTTTAGTTCTGGAAAAATTGAAAAATATCAAGTTTTTTTTTTAAATTATTATTGCACAGGTGCAATATTTTTTTTTATTATTATTGCACATATGCAATAATATTAAAACCTTTATAACTTTCATATGTTAAAAAATTTTATAAAAAATTGCACCATAAATCTTATAATTCTGTTATCTTTAATTCTGGAGAAAATTAAAAAAAATCAACGTTTTTTATTATTATTGCACGTGTGCAATAAAAAATTATTATTGCACATGTGCAATAATATTAAAACCTCTATAACTTTTTCATACGTTAATATTTTTGATAAAAAATTACACCATAAATCTTATAAGTCTGTTAACTTTAATTCTGGAAAAAAATTTAAAAAAAATTAAACTTTTTTTTTTGTTAATATTGCACATGTGTAATATAATTAATACGTATTATTGCCATTATGCAATAATAAAAAAATCATGAAATTTTAAATGTTTAATTTTTCTTTTCAGAATTAAAGTTGACATAATTTTAAGACTTTTGGTGTAATTTTTTTACAAAAATATTAACGTATGAGGAAGTTATAGATGTTTTAATATTTGTTTTCGTGTTTTCGTAATAACATTTTGTTTTTATTTGATCCTTCCCCTATATATATATATATATATATATATATATATATATATATATATATATATATATACGTATCTCGATTACTTTTGTGGTTACATCTCTCTCACACATCTCTCTCACATCTGATCCCTATGGTGCTTTGATGAATTGACTTGGTGGTCATTCATTAAGCGAGCACATATGGAAATATACATGCAGTGTATACAATAGACATGACATCTACTTCTTTGTCGTCAGCGGGCGCATCATCTGCAAGCAAGGGGAAGAGATCCCGAAATATGAGCAACGACAAGACGCCGTTCAATGCAAATGGATTCACTAAGTCGATTCGTGTACGAAACCTTCGAGACCTTATGAACCGGGGATGGTTCAGATAACATGTACGACAGTTGGTCGTGGTGCAGAGCGTTCTGTCCTTCACGTCTACTGATCTTTCCGCTCGAATGTTGGAGGCCTTGTGTGTGTCATGTTGTCTTCATTTTCACGCTCTAAGGATTCGGTGCATTGTCACGTTAGTAGCAGCCTTAGGCACCATGCAACGAACATTGCGCGAATTACAGTGGTGTTCGGACGAGCTAATCGATTCTTCGAGCCGTAACCAGGATCAGACTGAACAAGTGCATAACAACTTGGTGGATCATGTGCGGGCGTGTAGGAATAGGGTGATTATTCTAAAGGACCAACAACTCGTAACTCAGGGTAGAGTTACTGTGTAGGAGAAATTATCAGGAGACCCTGGAGGGGGAGGTCCTGAGGATATATTAGCAGAGGTCCCTGATAGGGAGTCGGAGGGCAATGTCGAGTCTGATATCTTAACCATCATTGTAGTCTGTTCATTTTTGTTTCTAACTATGTGACTTGTTAGAAGTTGTTTCTTTATCTATCCTGAAACATAAAAATTTGAACTTCAGTTTAAATAAATTAAATTGCAAACTAGTTGCAACTTTATTTTGTTTCAAATTGTTGTTAAATTTGTTATGTGTTTCTTTTGCCATTGATTATTTGTACTATGATTGAATGATAAACACCGGGATGTTAATCAATTATGTATCCTATGAATAAAGAACATGGCAGGTCGTGGCCGAGGACACGGAATCTACATGTCAACAGAAGTGCTTAACATAGTTATCGGTCAGATTGTTGCGACGACATTGACTGCACACGCTCAAGCAAACCCGATTGGCCACAATGCTTGCACGTACAAGATGTTCATGGAGTGCAAACCCCAGGCATTCAATGGAACGGAGGGGGTGGTTGGTCTGTTAAGGTGGGTGGAGAAAACTGAATCAGTGATTGAGAGGTGCAACTGTCCAGTTAAGTTTCGAGTTAAGTATGCCATAAGAACACCTGAGGGAGTGGCATTAACATGGTGGAACACTCAAGTACAAACTTTGGGTCTAGAAGTTTCTAATGCAACACCGTGGGCGGAGTTTACCCGCATCTGGTGGAGGAATATTGTCCATGAATGGAAATGAAGAAGCTCGAACTGGAATTCGGAAACTTGAAAATGGAAGGATCAGAGATTGAAGCTTATGTTGCTCGACTGAATGAACTAGCTTTGTTGTGCCCTACTATGGTAGAGCCATCTTACAGAAGGATTGAGCGGTTCATCGATGGGTTGGTACCCCAAATTCAAAGCCTGGTGACTTCTAGTAATCTTACGAACATCAGAGACACAATTCATCTCGCTCATAAGTTGATGGACCAAGTAGTGAAACAAGGAACCCTACCGCCTCGGAAGCCATTGTCTGATTCTTCTGACAACAAAAGGAAATGGGATGATTTTAGTAAAGACAAGACTGGTTCCGGTCAAAGCCAAGGTAAAAAGGTTGACAATAACAAGGGCAAGCAGAACGATCAAGGTTCGAGTGATGTTGCTGGTAGATATCATGGAACACTGCCTAAATGTGACAAATGTGGTTTTCATCACGAGGGAAACTGCGACAGCATAAAATGCCACAAGTGTGGAAAAGGTGGGCACAAAGCAAATGATTGTAGAAACAAAGGGAAGAACTGACCAGGCAACCAGGGAAATCAATCAGGATGCTTTAAGTGTGGTCGGATGGGACATCATAAGAGGGACTGCCCAAAGCTAAAGAAGACGGAAATGGCAACAACAACGATGGAAATCTTCAGGCTCAAGCATACGTGTTTGGATCAAGAGAAGCTTGAAGCGAGATAAGACGTTCGTGGTAAGTCTTTTCTTTTAATTCGCATATTGCTCTGTTATTATTAATCTATGTCGATGCTGGTAGAATCCCTATATCAAGTAAGTTTAGCAAAGCCATTAGCATCATAAATTGCCGATAGAGTTTGAGTATCCTATAGAACTCGAGAATGATAAGCTGGTTAGAGCAAATCGTGTCGTTCGGAACCTCGCTTAGGAACATTCAGGTCATCATGTGAGTGTGGGACTGCTACTATCAAATTTGGGAAGTTTTGGGTGAAACCATTAGAATGGATCGAGTATCCAAGCGCCAAACGGAGGTCGTAAGGCAGGAGATCGTGGCTATCTAGGATCATGACATTGAGCGGTCAATTGAAGAACCTTGCATGGAAGATATTCATACCATTTGAGATTTCTTGGATGAACTCCCTAAAGACTTGCTAAGTCTTTCCCTATTTCGGAAAATAGACATTGGGGTTGATACGGCACCCGGGGCAACGCTAAATGCCCGAGCGTCTTGTCGAATCGTATTAAATGAACTCCAAGGGTTGTATTCACAATTGGAAGGGTCTGAAAGAGGAAGAATTGTTTGAATGGCATAGTTCATCGCGTTAGGAAGTGTCGGTTCTGCTATATAAGAAGAATGATAAAATTCTTTGAGCGTGCACCGGTTATCAGAACGAAAAGGATTTAACATAAGGAATCAATGTCCTTTTCATCGTGTTGACGATCTACCAATCAGCATCAAGGATCGATTTGCGAATCGAAGGTCAAATGAAGATCCGGTTACCCTTTTTTCAAGGGTCGGGAAAGATTGAGATTCAATAATTTCTTACATGATTTGATGTGAGCATTATGAGTTCTTGGTTATGCAGTTAGCTGACCAATACAACCACAACATGTACAGACCTTACGAATAGGGTTGCTAGTTGTGCTTGGAGCAGTTCGTCATCGTGTTTATTGATGATATCCTCATTCATTCCAAGACAACGGAAGATCATGCGGGCCATTTCCGTTTAACTCCTAACCTATTGGGAAAGTAGCGATGGTATGCCAAACACTCGAGGAGCGACTTCTGGATTAGAAGTGTAATTTGTGGGCCACGTGCTAATGAACTAAGAATTCAAGTTGAACCGTCATAGGTTGAGGCGATTAAGCATTTCCTGTACTAAAATACATCGACCGAAATACGCCAACTCTTCGGCCTGGTGGGTTATTATAGGTAATTCGTCAAAAAGCTCTTCAAGGATCGCGCAACCCTTGACAAGCCGATGTACACAAAATTATACATAATTTTATACCTAAATATTCCCACATTTCGGACAACACCTAGCTACTAACATCAAAACCTAGAGATTTTGTTTTCTTTTTAGTTTTTCAGGTTTTCTAAAGCAAAAATACCAAAAGAAGCATAATCTAGCAGAAAAGTGAAGAAAAATGCAAGTTTTGGGATTTCATGACTTTAGCACGGCCCGTGCCCAGCCCGGCACGCCCCGTGCCCGACCCGGATCTACAAAAATCTTCCTTTGACTCAGCACACCCCGTGTCTCTGAATCACCACGCCCGGTGTTGAAGCCTCTTGACATGGCACGGCCCATGCTCTGATAAACATGACCCGTGCCCCTGAAGACAGAAGATTTCGAATCATCTATCTGACATGGCATGGCCCGTGCCAAACTCCAGACTTTGCCTATAAAAGCTAGCCTTCTCCCACTTCACAACTCGCTCAATTCTTCTATCTTCCCCCTACTTTTAGATTAGTTAGTTGAGCCACTTGGCGTTTTCTTGTCTTTAAGTATGTCAGAGTCTGTAAGAACTTCAACCAGTTTTAGTAGTATGAGTTTTTTTTTTTGAGGTACACATGTGTATCACTAAAAAATACAAAAACGTGAACTTTTTATTTTTTGTTTTTATAAAATTAAAGATAACATAATTATAAGACTTTTGGTGAAAATTTTTAAAAAATATATTAACGTATGAAAAAATTATGTTGGTTTTAAGATGGTTTTCGCGTTTTCGCAAAATATATGTGTTTTCGCATGATCCTTTCCCTATATATATATATATATATATATATATATATATATATATATAGAGAGAGAGAGAGAGAGAGATGAGTAGAATACATACACCAAAATCCCTACATTGTCTACATCCACACCCTTTTTTCAAAAAAAAAACACCAAAAAAAACACTTTATTTAAAAAAAATTAAAAAACATCATATGTCAAATCGCTATATATTCTTTCTGGGACACATTTTTTTTAATTTTTATGGCGTTTTTATTATTTTGAAAAAAAATGCCAAAAAAATACAAAACAAAAAAAAATCCAAAAATGTGTATTTTGGTGCATCTAGAAGAATGGTGTTTTGTTAAAAAAAAGAAATTAATTAAAAAAAGGTGTTTTTTGGTGTTTTTTATAAAAAAAATAAATCGAAAAAAACCAAAAAAGACGCCACAAAACTTTTAAAAAAAATGTTCAAGATAGCTGAAAAACCGTAAGACGGATCTTACTAAAGGTTTGCTTGATCGTAGAGTGAAAACGAGACGTAAATAATAGTTTGTTTTATTGAAATCAACATAGACTCAATTACAAACTCTCTCTGAAGCTCTCTAGAGAAACACTGTCAAAAACACATAGTTAAGAACTAGTCTCTCTCACTCGTCTTTACATTCAAAGCACAAGTTCCTATATATAGACGTCTGCTCCGAGCTCCGTCTGAACTCCAAGTTCGGCGTGTCCGAACCTCAGGTTCGGACCTAGTTCGGCCAGCAGCATGAACTTGTCTTGAATCTTCATATCATCTTGTTCAGATACTTCACATGACGCACAGATTATGTATCAACAAACTCCCCCTCGTCATGTGCAGTATCTGTTCGCCAGTTAAAACATATTCCTTGAACAAACTCCCCCTCAACTTGATGGTAGCTTGATCTTCGAATACTTGACGATGAACAGTTTCTTTCATCTTTATCAACAGCTTCAGAAGACTTGAAGTTGTGATAAACTCTTTCCTTTGAGTACCTGGCCAACATAAATAACCTTGGTGCAAAACTTCTCTTCGAGAAACCAAGATATGAATTTTGAAAATGTTTTTCGTATCTTGTGTCGATCAATCGAAAACAAATAAGAAACAAAATCTTTTTGATTTTTAGAAAGTTTAAATCAAAACAAACCTAAAATCTTTTTGACTTTTCAAACTTATGCTAAAACACACCAAAAATCTTTTTGTACTTTTCGGAAATGAAATTTAAATGCAATGCAGAAACAAACTCTATTTTTGGGTATTTTGTGAGAAAGATCATGACGCAAGATCATATCAGACATAACGCATCTAGCACATTTCAATTTCGGTCTTAATCAACATGCAAGCCAAGATAATCGCAAATACAACATTGATTGTTTATTTCAGCATGTACCAATCATATTTATCGTTTTCAGATATGCTTAAGGTAATTTTTATCATGCACTGATAACTCGGCCTCTACTCTATCAGAAATACTAGCAAATCATCATGTTTATCATATAGAAGTAACTTTTATTCGAGATTTAAACATCCTTGATGAGTCATGCAAAAATAAAGCAGAACCTCAAATACCTAGCAATCAGGTCGGTCTTTCGACACGAAGAGAAAGCCCAAGTATTTGAGAAAATAAAAAAGCAAAAACAAGTTGAAATTGTATAATCCAACAACAATCAGGTCGGTTCTTCCGAACGCACAGAGAAAGTCCGATGGATTATACGAAACACCAATAAAAATAAAGCAGAACGTCAAACGAACAACAATCAGGTCGATCTTACGATACGCAGAGAAAGTCCGATCGTTTGACAAAAAAAAGAAAATCAAACAAGTTTAAATCTTCCAAAATGAAAACATGCATTCATCAGGATATCTCTTTATTCTATTTTTGTTTTAGAATCATCACATAGCATTCATCAAGAAGCAAACAACCAAAGATTATCAGGCAAGCTTTATGTTTATATCTTACTTGCAGATATCAAATTAGTCTTGCACATTCACAGATCATACAAGCACCTACAGCCTTTAGACTTACTCTATCCATGGCAGATAGCGTATATGCTAATGTACTATCATTTCTTGCTTTTGTCAAATCAATTTCTCAATTTTTCATCTTTATATTGTCCAATTTCTCCCCCTAAAATTCAAACAAATACTATTTTTTTGAATTTTCTAATTTTCTCCCCCTAAAAATATGAACGAAAGAAAAATGAATAACAAAAATGAAAATGATCGATCAACACTTGACACATTTTGAAAATGATTTTGGAAAAAATCAGTGTTTCAAAGATAGGAACGATGCAAGTTAACTTAAAAACCACAAGTATCTCACTGTCAGCAACCGTACGATTACTAACAGGTCTTCCTGAAATACCTGCAAACACTGGAAAATAGTAAGTTCTTAAAACCCCGACCCTCATCCCCAACGATAGTAGGTCGTCCAGTGTCTTCAACAAAATCTGTGTTGGCCGTGGAGACAGCTTTAGGTCTCCATTCCTGTTTTGGTGTGATGATTTCTAGTGAACCATTGTCAACTGATGAATGACAA
The DNA here is from genome assembly GCA_039602395.1 of Deinandra increscens subsp. villosa. Classification (NCBI taxonomy): domain Eukaryota; kingdom Viridiplantae; phylum Streptophyta; class Magnoliopsida; order Asterales; family Asteraceae; genus Deinandra; species Deinandra increscens. The sequence goes on from JBCNJP010006471.1 coordinate 8,575, forward strand.
TCAGAACTACTACCCAAATTCTCCGAAAGAGACTTCTTTTTCCATGAAAATTTAGTATTGGGCATTGGTTCACTAAAAATAATGCCATCAAGATCAACATACTTTGTATGTTTGGCATTCGATGATGAATTGTTAGCAGTCGTAGGACAATTATTTGCATAATGACCTTTCTTACGACAAACAAAACAAAGTCTTTTACCAGTTGAATTGATAGAAATCGGTTTTCCAAACTGATCAGTAAGACCTTCATCATGAATTTTTGAAAACACAGGTTTTGATTTCTTTGGTTTGTGAAATTTTGGAAAACATATTGGAGAATCATAAAAACCCAAATCATCTCCATAACTAAAGAATTTATCTTTATGATAAAACCTGTTAGACTTAGCAGAATAAAATGAATCTGAACTGTTACCGCTTTGTTGTGTAGCATCAGATACACAAGAAGACCCTTCAGAAGAAAGCTTTTCATCTGGTGAAACTACTTTCGGCTTCCAACATTGTGTCTTCTTATCTGAAAACACCTTCTGCTTCTTTATCTTCTTCGCTTTGAACTCCTTTTTGTTGAAATCCTTAGTCGGCATTTCTATTCCTTTAAATCCCAAACCACCATTCTTGAGTGTAAACTCATCTTGAACAGAATTTGGTATCTTATGACCTTGTTTGGCAAGTTTTGTAAATTCAGATTTGATTCCTTTCAGATCATTCTTCCCAGAAATCAATGAGTCATCTATCATAATTTCAGAAAATTTTGGCACCGTTACTTTTTCTGACTTTCCATCAAACACTTGTTCTTTCTCAAGAAAAGTAGATTTAGCATCAAACTTCAATCCTGTGCTATAATCCACCATCTTTTTATGCTGTTGAGATTTTGACTTGGTTTTCTTTCCTGAACTGGTATCAGCAAACTTTGAATACTCATGCTGTTCAACACCAGATGGTATAGCTGGAACAGACATTTCAATGTCCACTGGAGCAGGAACTTGATGAAGACATTCATCTTGACCATTTTTCTCACTCTTTTCCAGCTTATACATATAATTCAGAAAAGTCGGTGAATGGTTGCAATTTTTCAATCTTCGCTGCAAATCAAACATCTCAATCTTTTGTTCAGATAGTTTCATATTAGCTTCCGACAATTCTTTCTGCGAAGCAATGTACTTATCAGACAATTTGTTATAATCACTGATATGACACTGTCTCAAGCGACATTCTTCCAGAACTTCTTCAGTAACTTTCTCTACTTGTTTCTTATAGTAAATAACATCCTGTTTCAAAATGTTATTTTGACTATGAATCTCACCATTTCCATCACGCAACTTGGTAAGCTCCTCTTGAAGTTGAATTACTCTATCGGCAACTTCGACAGCAGCTTTAGTAACTTTTTCATATTTTTGTTGAAGAGGATAACATTTCTCAAATAAAGCATCAAAATCTTCAACAGCTTCCTTTTCTTTAGCTTGAGCTTTATTGCATTCTTCAACCAACAAATCCCTTTCTTTCAACCATCCTTCCTTAATACTAGCAAACTCCAAACAATTTGCACACGATGCAGACACATCCCTTTGAATTTTGTCATCTAAATCATTACAAACTTTACTTTTCCATTCCTCCACTTCTTTTGTCAAAGAAATATTTTCTTCAGTCAACATTCCCACCTTTTTCTCTAACTTTTCAATTATTCCTTTAAACTTCAAATCTATTGAATCATGAGTAACTATTAAAGCTGATGAATCATATCCAAAATGTTTACCCCAATCAATAGCACCATCCTTTTGAACTGTCAATGCTGTTGTCTTGTTTGTATTACTGGTAGATGGTTGAGTAAAACCAGGTTTGGATGATTGTGGAAAATCAGATTTTTGTTGACAATCTTTGGCAAAATGTCCAAGCTGTTGACATTTAAAGCACTTCAATTTTGATTTGTCAAATCCCAATTTGTCACCAGATATACGTCTTCCATGTTTCTTGAAAAACCTCTTTGACCGTTGACATAACATAGCATATTGCCAAGAGACATCCAATTCAGTCAATTGATCATCATCAAGTTCATCAAGATCCTCACTGGTTAACTTTGCATCAGCAACATTTTTGAGAATCAAACCAAAAGACGATGAAATCAATGCAGAAATCATTTTGGCACAATCATCTGTTGATTCAGCTGAAAAAGCACTTTGATTTGTAAAATTTGGAATTGTGAAATTGCAACCTCTTGAAGAATTATTATCAGAATTTCCTGAAGCTCCAGCTAGAAAAGCAACACTTGGTGCAGAACTTAAATTTGGTTTAGCTTTAGCATTCATGCTTGCTGAATTTTCACCATGATACAATTCCGGATTCTGTAAAGTAACACTTGACTTTTTGTTGTTTAACATTTCCATTTCCCGGGCATGAAGTTTTCCAGTAAGCTCGTGAAATGTTAAAGCAGGATAATCCTTGTCATGAGTGAGTAGCAAAACATAATTTTCCCACTTTTCAGGTAAAGCTTCCATGATCTTTTCCTTTAAATCCGCATCAGATTTTTCAATTTCAACAACCTTCAATTCACTAATCAAATGTGAAAATCTTGAAACTAGAGCAGTAATGTTTTCATTGTCATAATTCTGAAAATTATCAAATTCTTTGTTCAAAACTTTCTTTCGACTCTTCTTATAATCAGCATTTCCTTCACATCTTGCGGATAAAGCATCCCACAATTGCTTAGATTTCTTGCAAGTGCTAAATTGATGAAGCAATTCAGTAGGTAAAGCCATAGTAAGATAACCATAAACCTTCTTTTCAAGCTCATAACTTTTTCTTTCATCACCATCAAAGTCTTGAATTTCTTTAAGATCTCCGTCTTCCATTGGTCGTTCATACAACTTTCGAATTGGAATCCATAAATCAATGTCATTCGTGCTAATATAAGCAGAAAATCGTTTCTTCCAATTTTGGTAATCTTCAAGCTTTAACAATTTGAGAACTTTCTGACTTATTCCAATTTCATTGTCAAAATTGAGCATAGTTTGCATTGCACTCTGCATTGCGGCAAACGCTTGAAATTCCGACATCGTTGGAAATTTGAAAAATTCTGTCCTCCGAACTTGCTCCGAACCTAGTCTGCCGTCCGAACCTACTCCGAACTTAGTCCGAACCAATTACTAGCTCCGAACTCTCACCTAACTAGCTCCGAACCTTCACCGAATGTGTTCCGAACCTATATAGACTCCGATCTACCTCCGAACCTCAATTCTCACCGAACCTAGACCGATACACCATCGAACTCTCGCCGAACGCTCTCCGAGACACCTCCGAACTTCAAGTTCGGAGCGGTTACTCCGAGCTTGCCCAGTAACCTCCGAAGCTCGAAGACATTTCTCAAAAACTTGCAAAAACGGACTGATTTTGACGAAACTCGATATGGTGGATCTGAAAAGTCGATATAAAATGGTTTAGGAACAATTTTGATACAAAACACACGTCAAAAATGATAGAAAACACGTAACGAAGCTTGAGAAAACTTCAAAAACGTTCAAAAGTCCGAAAATAGCAACCACATATCAGTAGAGTGAACCAGAAAGCTCTGATACCAATTGAAAAACCGTAAGACGGATCTTACTAAAGGTTTGCTTGATCGTAGAGTGAAAATGAGACGTAAATAATAGTTTGTTTTATTGAAATCAACATAGACTCAATTACAAACTCTCTCTGAAGCTCTCTAGAGAAACACTGTCAAAAACACATAGTTAAGAACTAGTCTCTCTCACTCGTCTTTACATTCAAAGCACAAGTTCCTATATATAGACGTCTGCTCCGAGCTCCGTCCGAACTCCAAGTTCGGCGTGTCCGAACCTCAGGTTCGGACCTAGTTCAGCCAGCAGCATGAACTTGTCTTGAATCTTCATATCATCTTGTTCAGATACTTCACATGACGCACAGATTATGTATCAACAATAGCTAACATATCGATTAGAGGTATAGTGTTTCAAAAAAATTGTTAAAAAGTGTTTTTTGGTGTTTTTTGTGAAAAAGAAGGTGGATGTAGAGGATGTAGGGAAATTGGTAGATGTAGAATAACTCAACTCTCTCTCTCTCTCTCTCTCTCTCTCTCTATATATATATATATATATATATATATATATATATATATATATATATTAAACTTATTTTCCCTAAAAGTCAAAGATAGAGTTTGGTTAAACGTTGACAAAGATTGAGTATTGGGAGCTCTTATTTTCCATTGTGTCCTGATCGACCCCGATTCAACTTATCACTACTATACTGCTCACGATGGGTATACTTGCCCGTGTAATGTGGTGAAATGGTAGTTATCAAGTAAATCAGGTATTATAAATTTAAAATCTTTAAGCTGCTAAAAAGGTTTGAAAAATTGCCATATTTTATGAACACCGCAGCACACACCACAAGCCTTGACACACAAGAGTGTGTAAATGGGATGCGAAGCGGGACACTAAATTTTTTCTATTGAAGCTGAAGTCCTGCTATGCACTTATTCTTTCCTTGCCAGAAGGAGCATAATACATTGTCATGCACTATGATGCGTCTATGCAAGGCTTTGATTGCGTGCTTATGTAACGCGATAAGATCATCACATATGCATCTTGATAGCTCTGGGATGGTGAGAAGGCGACTAGGTTCACTGTCTGGAATTTGAGGCTGGAGTCTTCGCGTAGAGGAATCTAGAGATGTTGCTTGTACGATACCGAAGACTTACACCGATCACAAGCGTCTTCAGCATACCTTCGACCGAGAATAATGGAGCATGAAGCAACAGGAGCTGGATAGAATCATTTGTTGATTTTGAGCATACCATTGAGTACTGCCTGGATAAAGCTAAGGTGGTAGCTGATGCCCTAAGCTATAAGGGGAACGAAGCCGAAGTTTATTCGGGCCTTGCAGATAACGATTCATCATGGATTGCCATAACAGATTTGGAATACCCAGCTTGTGATGCTAAGGCGAGAAAACTTAGAACCAAAATTCTTGCATGGAATTGGTAATCAATTCGAAGTCGGGTCGGATGGGATTCAATACTTTACGCAAGGCACTAAGGAAACGAGTCGGTGTGAGCACCGTTACCCAAGCTCAAATCGTTGGCCGGAACGAAAGGACCACATAGACTTTGGGAGTCATGTTAAGGATTTACATGAGTTACCTTGATGGTAATTGGGAATCTCACCTGTCGTTGGTGGAGTTTTCCCTATAGTAGCAGCCATGAGTCTAGTGTTGGGTTAACGCCGTTTGGGGTTATGTATGGTCGAAAGTGTGGATCACCAACCTACTAGGTAGGGGTGGGTGATAGTCAGCTTACTAGGACTAATCTTGATTCACGAATCAACCGGAAATATTGTTCAGATCCAAAACCGAATCATAGTCGTTCGTGTTAGGCAGAAGAGTTACGCTATCGAGCATAGGAGACCGTTATAGTCTCAGGAATGAGGTCGAATCCTTCTGAAAGTCTCTCCTTAGAAAAGGGGGTTACTCATTTGGAAGAAATGAGGAAAGTTAAACCCATGGTGCGATAGGTGGCTCGAGAGTGTCGAACGAATTTGGTCCAGTCATTTACAGATCGAACCGTCCTGAGGAGCTGCGATCAGTGCATAGCGTATTCCATGTATCTAATCTGAAGGGATGTCTATCGGACGAGTTGCTCGTAGTTCCACTCAGGGAGTTGGGGATAGATGAGCAACTGCGTTTCGTAGAGGATTCGGTAGAGATAATGGATCGGAAAACCAAATAGCTCAAGCAGGATAAGATTCCGATAGTTAAGATTAATTGGAATTCAAAGTGTGGACCAAAGTCTATCTAGGAACGCGATAATTAGGTGATGCATAGGTTTCGGACTTAATCAAGTCAGCCGCGACGACAAACGACGATAACTCTTAAATTTCGAGATGAATTTTCCTAAAAGGAGGGGATGATGTGAGAACCTGGAAATTTTTTTCCTTTGCTTGTGAGTAGCAATA
>JBCNJP010006472.1:0-21891 GCA_039602395.1 Deinandra increscens subsp. villosa
AATCACCAAAATAAGTTCAAAACCCTAAAATGACCTAAATAGCATGAATCTCTATTATGGTTGGATTTCAATCGTAAAGTTATCAACTTTATTACAGATCTATCATTCCTAAACTACATACTAGCAGATCAAGCAGTTACATGAAGATTTGAGCATACTTTTTAAGAAAACACAAGGAAAACACATAAATAAAGGTTTTTGGGACTCACGTTTGGTTCAAGAATCGATAGATGAGATGAGATGATGGTCTAGAGGCTAAGATCTCGGTCCCTTGATGGTATCCTCGGCTGACCAGATTCCAGAGAAGTGTATGTGTGTGTTGGTTGTGAAATGAGGCAAATGAGGCTACTAGGGTTTATTAAGTTTATTTATATCAGAGGCCAGTTTCGCTGGCAGTTTCGCTGGCCAAGCGAAACTAGCTCTGGTCTCGTGTTGATCGAGTAGTTCAGCTGGCTACCGGGCGACACTATAGTTTCGCCCGGTAGTTTCGCTGGCGACCAAAAAGACAAGTTTTCCACATAATCAAGTATTTACAATTTGTCATGCAATTCACAATACTAAGTTATGTATTTAAATCACATTGCACATAAGGACAATAAATAAGCACATAGCACATGTGGGCGGGTTCGGTGATCAACCAAAGGTCGTGGACGTATTCGGCCTAGTTAAGCATTAGTTACTTAAGTTAACACTTATAATCGTAACTAACGGATTTGTCTAACGGAAGTTAACCTTGAAATTTTCGGGTGTCACAAAATTGAAGAGTCAAATGTGAATACTCTAACGCCTCAAAATATATAGTTGACTCTTCCATGACTGGATTTGTTATCCAACCATTTAATTATCACCTTATGTACACCATTTTTTTCTTTTTGAATGGCATCTTTATTAGACGACAACCACCCTAGTAACGAGCTATGGGCCGCCACGAAAACAAACAAGCAACAAGGAGGAAACAATTATATCGAAAACGAGTTTCAAGTCCCTCAATACACAACTATATCCTTACATCTATTAGCAAATCAAAAGAAACTCTAACTTTATTCTTCTTTGTGATGGACCAAGGGTCTTTTCTGGTTGAAGATAACTCCGTTGCGTTCCTTACAAATGCACCAAAGAACCGTGATAAGAACCAGCCGAATCGCAACAGATTTCCGGGGATTGAAATTAGTTTTTTTATAATTTTTGTTACAAACTTATAATGTTAATAAAATATACAAACTCATATAAACAATATAATATACAGAGACGGAAATAGTAAATAAGTCTATTAAGCAAGATCTTTTTTAATCAAATCCAACCATTGATTCGATTTGTTGGTTCAACCAGTCTAACCTATAATGGGCGGGTTCAAATAAAAACGATTTCGAGCATTCATATCAGCATCTTTATATCAGATTTTAACCTTGAATTTAACAAAATAAAAGAAATGTTTATATTTTCTCCTATATCAGCATCTTTATACTTAAAATTTTATCTTTAAATTTTAACGAACAAATATAAGGGACCAGTAAATATACCAATCCATTACACATATATGGGTTTTTTCAGGATAATGATTGTGATGAGTGTTTTTTACAAAAGTCTTTAAATTTTATAGATAAATGCGTTTTTTTTTAGATAAATTATAAAGATAAAGCGTGTTGTAAAGCTCTTAAGCTTAACCGAAACGATTATGTAGCCATTCGGGTCGGACTACGGGTTCAAAAACATTATTGTGAATTTGCATTTGGAATCAAGTTGGTGGTAAGTGGGGTTGTGGTAATCTACTAGACATTAGGCAACACACTACAAGAAAGTCATCACTAATACAAAATCATTTGACATTTCTTTTCTTTGAGGGTAATTTGGTAATTAACCCATCAAATCTTAATGTGCTCAATGAGTAGGTGAATTAGGATAAGGATTCTAATATTTATATACCTTCCAAGTTACTTGCTTTTTTGACTGAGAAGGGAAACATTTTTAGTATAATACAGCAAAGTAATAGTAGTAACTAAAAAGACAAGTGAGACTCAAATTGGTCAAATTTACATCATTTTGACCATGCCAATGATAGTCGATCTATTGCTTATAGATGTCAAACGGTTGTGAAATATGTTTTCATGATCGGGTTTGGGTTCAATTGACAAAATCATTTGAGTTAAGGTGTTGCTCCCCATAAGATTAAGTCTTCGAGTCGTGTCAAAGACAGGTTGGTATAAAACTTAGCCATTATAAAAATAATTATTCATTACGGGTAGGGCCAGCCCCAAGCAAAGATATGATGGCAACGACGGCTCAATTATTTTGAAGGCTCAAGACGAAAGTGAAAAATCGAGGTCTTATTTCAAATGTTAGTTTTCAAAACGGTAATGGATCTAAGATTTTGTACGAGTTATGGCAAAGAAACAAACTTTGTAAAACGGGCTAACCATTATTCCACTTTTAACTGTTACAAAAGATTGCAACTTATAATCGATTTTTGATCATCTACTACATTCGATTTGTCATCATTTGTCAATATTGTTTAGTTGAGAACCAGAGCAACCATGGAGCACATGAGTGCTCGGATGAACGAAAAACAGAAATCACGTGAATGATATCTATTTCATGGATCAAAAAATAACGCGAATGATATCGATTTCGTGGATAAAATAGATAAAAATGGATCAAATGAGTGATATATATATATATATATATATATATATATATATATATATATATATATATAGGGAGAAGATCATTTGAGAACCAATTTGGTTTGAGAACTAAAAAGAACTAATTTGAGCCACATGTTTATTACATGTATCCCCCCTCCCATGAATTGTAGTGGTCCCCCTGAAATTTGTGGTTGAGATTTAGTTCTCAAAAATTCTCAAAATAAAAAGTTCTCATTTGAACCTAACCCTATATATATATATATATAGGGTTAGGTTCGAAATGAGAAACTTTTCTTTTGAGAACTTTTGAGAACCAATTTGGGCCACTAATTTTCAAGGGGGGAGCATTCAAATTCATGGGGGGTTTTCCATATATATAAACTAGTGGCTAAGATTAGTTCTTTTTAGTTCTCAAACCCAATTAGTTCTCAAATGATCCTCTCCCTATATATATATATATATATATATATATATATATATATATATATATATATATATTAAAATTTTAACTCGGTGCTACTTTTACTAAAACCGGAGTGCTTTTGAATTGTTAAGTGTTGTTTATGTATCAAGAAATTGCTATTTTAAATTGTTAAGCGATGTTTATGTACCAGGATAATATGTTTTCAGGATAGTTTTTTTTTTAAAATAACACAATGCTATTTACGAAATTGCAAAATAACCAATGTATTTTCAGAATTAACAAAGTGTTATTTACGAGATTGCAAAATAGCGTTGTATTATTTTTCTTCTTCTTGAAACTGAAAATCAGTATGTTCTTCTTCTCAAACCAAAAAGTTAAAATGTTCATAATCACATAATCACAAACCAAAAATGAAGTTTGTGCGATTCATTGTAATTTCCGATATACAGTTGCAATCTTGTAACAAGTTTATGCGATTTTCAATTTGGAGTATCCCCTTTGATTTTGATTTTGAGTAACTAAGTTCTATGTTTCAATAGTTGCAAATTTTAATTTTGATAATTGTGCTCCAATTTGGACTTTTTCGTCGGTTACAAAATGAAATTAACTGTGCTTCATAATGTTTGGTCAAATTCTGAAACTTATGTTAATATGTCTTGCTAGTTAGTGGGTTAGTGAGCACATGGGCTTTTTATATAAAGGGATGGATAGCTTCATTTAGTAAATTGATGAAAAGTTGAGAGATGTGAGTTGTCCCTTTACCTTTGGAGAGTCTCATCTTGGGTCTAGCTCAACCCAAGATGACCATGGAAGATTCATGTGGGTTATGATGTATTGTTGTGATTTCTTGTTCATGTAATCATTCGGTTCAATGAAATTATTCAACTTTATCATCATATTTGTGTTTTATCCTAAATTCTCATTATCCCGTCTCCGCATCTAATCTTCATTCTTGCTCACGATCGAGATTCTTGACGTGAAATCGGTCCTGACATATTTATCGCGTTCCTAAATGATCTCGACCGTTGATTAGTTAAAAGACTGAAACGAATTTAATTTTAATTTCAAAATGAAATTAGCACAATTACATTTCTACCCTTCTAATTACTAGTCTAATAATTAATTGATGATGTGTAATTAATCTCAACCACTCATAATTAATCTAATGGTCCAGATTGGTTCTTACGATTTTTAGTATAAAACGGGTTTGTATCTATCGAATCTATCCCCACGGGTAATAAAAAGAATAATTAACAATTTATAAATATTACATTAAGAATTGGTGGACTGTCTCACATTTTACACTGTGTATTTTGTGACCCAATACTCTGGTGACAGATTGATTTTGGGGTCCAATGGTTAGATGACAACCTATTTTGATTACGTTCTTTTTGTAATCTTTTCCTTTTCTACGCGTGTCTCCTTAGACATCTGTTATCCTTCTTAATTTCACACATGTCCTACTCATGGGCACAAAATCCCTTCTCTTTCTTCTCCCTAGGTTCCCGTCTTCTTTTCTTAGAAAAGTTTTCCTTCCTTTCTACCATAGTTTTGTTTTTCCGATTACTTTCTTCGTCTTCATTTTCTTTGCGTGGGTTTAATGCAGGCGAACGTTAGCTTGATTTCTTCTGCTGCTGTGGAGTTCTCCTTCTGTTGTCATCTGTTCTAGGTACGATTTATTTTTCTTTTGGATTTGCATTTTGATTTTCAGTTTATGATGTGTTCTTCTAATGTTCGCTCTTCTGTTTTATCTTCTCTGATTGCATGTTTGATTTCATTTATACTTTTTAGATGTTCTTTAGGATTGTTTGTTTGCTTGCTCATTTGTAATTTTTTTTTTTTTTTTTTGCTTTTTGGACTTCAGTTCTTTGACCTAGATTTCTAATTAGGTCTTGCATGTTTAAATTTGTTTATGTATTACTATTTCTCCTAGAAATTGGGGATGAATTACTCTTTCTTTTAATTTTTATGCGTTTTTTTAGGTTAGTTTGGTCTGTGACTATTGTCTTTACCAATCTGTTGTTAGTTACGAGGGTTCATGGCTAAATATGTAAATTGACTTAGTAGCCTATTGTAGAAACAAATTCTTTAAGTATATACTTAACTTTACATTATATTAGGTGTGATCATTACATTGTTTTTTGTTGTTTCTGTTGGATATTAAGTGTCCAGACCCGACAAATCTTGAACCCGACCCGGTTACGACCCGTAAGAGTTACACCGGGTGCAACGAACTTTAAACCCGCTTACTAGTTAACCGGTAAAAGAAACGGAAACGTTTGATTATATATATATATTATTTATACTTGTTATAAATAATTAATAATCAATAATATTATTATTAACCGGCTTAATAATAAAGGGAGAACGACATTTAAATATAAGTAGTTTTATTTAAATTCACGGTCGAGTTATACGTTAGTGAAATGTTTACTAACATTGGCTCGTGGGCTCACGTACTAGATGGGCTTAAAATTCCAGAGGGCCCGTTGATCTTATACATATTAGATGATTAGGGGTTAAACCCTAATCGATCTAATAATAATAAAAGGGTCGACGGCAGCAGAAAGAAAAAAGAGAAAATTCTTCTTCGTTCTTTTTCTCTCGCAATCCCAAAGAAAAAGAAATGGCCGTAGCCGTTTCCGCGCCGATCAACGCCGCTGCTTTGCTCCGGTGGCAATCTTCGAGCCACCATATCTTGGTGCTCGTTGCTCGTTAGGGCGTTTCGTCTGTCAACGCCCGTAGACCGCTTTACGGTCTATAGATCGTCGCCTCGTACGCTTTGATCCGCCGCTCGGTTTGCCGCCAATCACCGCCGCAAAACAGCCGATCACCACCGTGTAAATCGCCGTCGCCGCTCGCCGCGTCACCGTCGTCACCCGCCACCACTACCGCCGCTTGCCTGTCGTCGCTAGACCGTCGCCTGTCGACGCGAGCCCGACGCCTTTCGCCGTGCGCCGTCTCCGGTTGTAATCGGACTTGATTCCGATTGATCTCGTACCATCGCGATACGCGACAACCGTGGGAGATCGAAAGTGGTCCGTTTCAACCTAGCGCTTCGTTCGTTGAAACTCGGTGTCTTGAGCGTTTGTTCAACACCGCCAAGGTATATCTAAACTCCGTTTTAGTTTAGATGTTTTTATTTCGATTAAATGTAATCGTTATTATTTTCGCGCTAAAATGTTTACCGTTAAATGGTGTTTGCGTGATTAATTATTTTGGTGATCGTGATCCTGTTGACACGATTTCGACACCTTCGGTTTACGCGTCTAAAATTAGTAAATTTATTTATTCCGCTGCGTAAACGGATTACCGGTTTAATCCGTTTTAACTCTCAATTTACTAAACCCGGTCGGTAATGTTTTAATTAAACGGTCAAGTTTTTTTTACGTCACCGGGCACCCGTATACCACTGTAGAAACCCAACAGTGGTATCAGAGCCTTGATCACCACACGCAAACCCTAACCGGTCGTTTTTAAACCGGTGGATTTCGCGAAATGGGGTTAAAACCCGAAAGTCGCGAAAGTTATACGAATTGCTTTTCTAAATGTTTGGTCGATTTAATTCCACCAAACGTTTTCAATTCATTAATTGATTGTTTAACACGCATATTCGGCTCGACCCATATTATGGCTCTTATTGGTTATCGTATTTTGGTTTGGCCCATTTTGGCCCATTCATGTCTTGGTTTTGGTTTGGCCCACTTGTTTCTGGGTTCAAAAGTTGTATCGTAAATAAATTAGGATTTATTTATTTTCTCGTACAAGCTAACCTTCGCCTTGGACGAACGTTACGAGCTTGTGATGCGACAACCCCATCGTGGCGATTGTTCATGCAACGATCCCTAGCATGGCAAGTGTCCATGACCTAAAGACCGACGTACACCAATTGTAACATGGGAGCTTGTCGAAGCTAGTGGGAGCATTGGAGTCGACCGGATGCATTTTATTCCATCCTTGTGGTTGATTTTAATTTTACGTCCCAGACCTTCTTCGATATTGTCATAAGGCTCTGACAATATCGGAACCTCCTAAAGCCGAATGTGTGTTTGTTTGCATGTGCGTTTTGGTTGCTTGTCTTAAACTGTTTAACACGCCAACTAAAACTCCAAACTAAGTTTTAAATGGTTAAAACTGTTTTACAATCAATCGGAATCGAGTTTTTTGGATTATTTAAAACTCGGTATAACTTAACCAATTTTATTCGACTATGAACTCGAATTTTTCGATCTTTAAATATCGGACTTTTAATAATTGGTTACTGCCTCGCGACGCGTAGTCTTTAATAAGAAGGTTATTGAATTGACTGTCCCGAGTGAGATAGGGTTCTTAGCTTAGTCAAACGTTTAATTAATTAAAACACTGACTAATTAATCCTATCTGGTAAGCCGCTAAACGGATAGATTATGCCATCCTAGTTAAGTCTAACTTGGAACATATTTACCGATGCATCAGTGTTGGAGTATTTCAACACCGCACTTGGTGTTCAGGGTATCTTCCAAGGTGTGTGCATTGGAGTATTTCAATACCGTGCATACACACTGACCACTGAGGACATCTATCATTTTCTTTACGAGTACCTTGTGTATTGGAGTATTTCAACACCGTACATCTGGTCATTCGTAGACAAAATTGGCATGGATGACGCTAAACGTATTTCGCGAATTAATTCGCGAAAGCCTCATAAACGGGAGTTGTGACTGGTTTTCACAAGAGACAATCGTTGTCCATCCGATTACTTAGTGACCGGTGATTGCACTTAACGCTGCCTTTGTTGGTCGACTACTAATTGGGTTCCCATATTCCTATTCAAAATTTGCTTGTCGTTTTTTAATACGAATATCACATCGAAACACTAAACGAATTGCCTGTTGTTTCAGATGGCTAATCCTCCTGCAAACAACGAGGTTTTCCAGCTCAAGTCTCTCCTTGAGAAGGAGAAACTTGATGACACCAACTTCCTCGACTGGCATCGAAATCTGAAAATTGTCCTGCAAATGGCCAACAAACAACATGTGTTGGAGGCCGAGGTGCCCGAAGCACCCGCAAATAACACTGCGGCTGCTCGCGCTGCACATGAGGCACTGAGAAAGGATGCCAACTCAGTTGCGTGCCTCATGCTGGCAACCATGTCTACTGATATTCAGAAGAGCATGGTTGACAGGACGGCGTTTCAGATGATCGGGGAACTTAAGGGCATGTTTGAAACCCAGGCCCGGCAGGAACGCTATGAAACCGTTGTCAGGCTCATCACCTGTCGAATGGTTGAAGGCAGTCCTGTCAGCGCCCATGTCCTTAAGATGAAGGGCTACATCGACCGACTTGCGAAGCTCGACTACGTCATTTCTCAGGAAATGGCGACGGATTTGATCCTCCACTCTCTTTCCAGTGCGTTCACTCCCTTCCGGATCAATTTCAATATGAACAGCCTGGTTAAGACAGTGACCGAGCTTCACGGTATGTTGAAGACCGCTGAGATTAATTTTCTCAACGGTAACAACAGCAAAGGCAAGTCGACTGATGTACTCGCCATCCGATCCGGAGGTGTCAAGAAACCTGAGGTTAAGAGGAAACCTGGGCAAAGGAAGAAGGGCAAGGGCGCTGCAGCTAGAGGGTCTAGTAGCACCGCAAAGGGCAAGTTAAGGGCTTCGAAGGCACCGCCGCAAGATGAGCGCCAGTGCTTCGAATGCAACAAGATGGGGCACTGGAAGAGAAACTGCCCAGAATATCTTGCCAAGGTGAAAGGGAAGAAGCCCGATGCGGGTTCTTCCGGAGGTATATATCTATAACCTCATGTTATAAACCACTTCACTTGATCCTTCAAAATATATGTTTGACATACTTTACATTTTGTAGGAACGTGAAGTCGTAGAAAGCAAGACAACCAAGAAGACATGGCATCTTTGCATGATTGCAAACTTTGAATAAAGATCATGTCGGTTTTAATTCTTGGTGGTATCTTTAAACAAATTGTTTGTTTTTCCCTGGCGGGGTCCAGGATGATACAATTTTGCTTTTTATTTTGAATCTTAAACATGCACTAAAGTTTCCGGTTTAAACTTTATTGATATGCATTTTTTTTTCTACACTTGAAAATGTTTCACTTGGTAGATTAGATTCAAATATATATATATATAACATGACGTTAAGCCTGGTGCTATTGATTTAATGATCATGAGACTAGCCTAAATGCAAAAGAAGAACGGTTGTTCTTTATAAATCCATTAAGGCCATGACGTCTCTTATTCTCATTGTACTTGCTACAACGAGATTAATCAACCTATCTTGATTCATAAAACCTTATGGTTTGGAATCGCATAGCTTGAGACTTCATTAAATCAAAATTTGAACTTTAGTGAAATCACTTGCTTGATTTCGTCAATTCAAACAATAGGACATTTGATGAGATCAAACGCTTGTTTATAAATGTTCAAGCCACCAGCAGAACTTATGTAACATAATCACTGGCGTGATCATGTTATATAAATGCACTAAGTTTTGTGCGTATGACCATGATGGTCATGAATAGATATATATATATATATATATATATATATAACATGACGTTAAGCCTGGTGCTATTGATTTAATGATCATGAGACTAGCACATGTTGCTTACATTATGAGGATTTGTTTTCAAAGTTGGAAAACCAATTAAAACACGTGACTTATGACTTGTCAATGTCCGCCGTTCACACCTTATACCCACGAATCATTTCCTCGCCGATCATTTGCGACTCAAATTGGTTCCAAGAAGAGTCTTGCGGGAGACCAAGTTTGAGTTATGCACGTCCACCAAATTGATGTATTGACATCAAAATTCCTTATCAAATAGAAACTTGGTTTCTGTAGGAATTACCGGACTGTGCACTTTGACTCTTGAAAATGTTCAAGACTCAATTAGACAAACATCTTTTCACAACAATTAGTTGTTGCTATAATGAAAACATGTTAAGCATTCTAAATGACTTATAATTCCAAATGAAACTCGGACGATTTTACTTGTCTAAAATCTTTCATTATTGGTTGGTCATTGGATTGAATTGTCAATCCTAAATCAGACTCGATATTCTGATAGAATAATCATCAGGGCGTCTGGCCCGCAAATCTTTTCAAATACAAGATGATTGTATCTTGGATACCGTCAAACTCTGGCAGTTTGATAGTATCTTGCTATCTCATGTGTGTGACATGACAATTGGATATTGGTAAATTAGATTCATACTGTGTTTATGAAACTAAATAACTTCGTTCCTGAAAACGAAGAAGGTTTGCTAAGAATTCTCTTGCGAAACCAATATCCTAACGGTTTGAAAGAAAGATGATTATAAGAATGCATCGTCTATATAAAGCAAGTGGGAGCATCACCACTAATCCTTATCGAGATAACGGTTGAGTGTTGATCTCACGTTCATTGGAGTTTACCGGATTAAACTTGCAATGAAGCCTCAAAAGATCTCCCAGTTTCAAGAACACCCCACAATTGAAAAACATCTCAGGAATGGCATCCTCAGATATATTCAATTTCTTGAAACAAGTCGTGTCATAATAGTTATGAAACGGGAACTATCCAACATAGGGATGTTGCATAAGTGTCACTGTAAAGAGTTACACAAATGACACAAGCTGGAAAACCAAATCATCTCAACTTGTCTTGATGATGAAATGTTCATGATGAATACTCGAGCATACTCACCGAACAATTAGCCACCTTAAGTGAAGTTTTGAATCATGAATGTAAGGGTACATTCAAAGAAGGTTAATTTGATTATGTTGATAATCGATTAACATGCCATTGTGATAACACAGTAATCCATGTGCATACCAAGGGCACAAGTTTTATCACGTGTTCAAATTCACTTAAGTACTTTTTGCTATTCATGAGAAACACCAAAAACTAATGAAACAACTAAACAGGCAAAACCAAAACACAGGCAAAGAACTTAGCATGAGAATTCAGTGTTTCGTGATCAAATTTGATCAAAATACTGTTATGTATTACCTGAATTCTGAGCTACATTAATGTTCTACTTTAGTGTTGGGATGTCGAACAATAACGTTTGCACCAAATCATTCAATCTGATCTAAAGAGTTAGATGCAGATTTCGAATTCTGCAAAACGTGTTCGAATTTTATACGTTTTAAACATCCATGAATATTTAGAGAAATATTCTAAAACCGTCCGTAGTCGATCTAATTTGTGGGAACAAAACTGATCTATGACTATTCTGACTCTGGACTCAAAGGGTTGACTCTCCAGACTCACAGACCTCATTAGAGAATGACGTTGTGACGTAACTCGTATCAAATTGTCTTCATGGATTTAATCATAAGACGAATTTGATTAATGGTATACTCAATAGTGTCCTTTGACCTGAGATACATATGCTACCTCCCGTTTGCCAAGGGCTGTTCTTTGATTGTAGTATACGTTGTCGCGTAACTGCCAGTAAAGACTACTTTTGGGAATGGATATGAGGCTTAGTGGGAGCTGTATGTAGTCAAGATGGGATTCTGTACTCTTGCATTAATACTGCAACAGCTAGACATCGTGGGCCCTCTCGTGAGTTCCAAGTGTTAAGTGTAAGGCCTTACCCAAACTTACTGTGTGTTTGATTGGACCACTTCGAACTACGACACGAGAAATAGAATGATTGAACATTAAAGAGAATGAATTAAATCCATGTCTCTTGTTCAATTGATGTCTTATACGGAAAGGAACTAATGACTTCAAAATACCACAAGTCTAATATCAGTTGTTTCACAACAGATATGCCTTGGTTGTTGACTTGAAGTGTCATAACTGGTTGGGACAGTCATGTGTAGCTAGAGCACATCTGTCTGTTTCTTAGATCTTGTCGCGATCAGTCCAAGTGGGAGATTGTTGGATATTAAGTGTCCAGACCCGACAAATCTTGAACCCGACCCGGTTACGACTCGTAAGAGTTACACCGGGTGCAACGAACTTTAAACCCGCTTACTAGTTAACCGGTAAAAAAAACGGTAACGTTTAATTATATATATATATTATTTATACTTGTTATAAATAATTAATAATCAATAATATTATTATTAACCGGCTTAATAATAAAGGGAGAACGACATTTAAATAAAAGTAGTTTTATTTAAATTCACGGTCGAGTTATACGTTAGTGAAATGTTTACTAACATTGGCTCGTAGGCTCACGTACTAGATGGGCTTAAAATTCCAGAGGGCCCGTTGATCTTATACATATTAGATGATTAGGGGTTAAACCCTAATCGATCTAATAATAATAAAAGGGTCGACGGCAGCAGAAAGAAAAAAGAGAAAATTCTTCTTCGTTCTTTTTCTCTCGCAATCCCAAAGAAAAGGAAACGGCCGTAGCCGTTTCCGCGCCGATCAACGCCGCTGCTTTGCTCCGGTGGCAATCTTCGAGCCACCATATCTTGGTGCTCGTTGCTCGTTAGGGCGTTTCGTCTGTCAACGCCCGTAGACCGCTTTACGGTCTATAGATCGCCGCCTCGTACGCTTTGATCCGCCGCTCGGTTTGCCGCCAATCACCGCCGCAAAACAACCGATCACCACCGTGTAAATTGCCGTCGCCGCTCGCCGCCGTCGCCGTCGTCACCCGCCACCACTACCGCCGCTTGCCTGTCGTCGCTAGACCGTCGCCTGTCGACGCGAGCCCGACGCCTTTCGCCGTGCGCCGTCTCCGGTTGTAATCGGACTTGATTCCGATTGATCTCGTACCATCGCGATACGCGACAACCGTTGGAGATCGAAAGTGGTCCGTTTCAACCTAGCGCTTCGTTCGTTGAAACTCGGTGTCTTGAGCGTTTGTTCAACACCGCCAAGGTATATCTAAACTCCGTTTTAGTTTAGATGTTTTTATTTCGATTAAATGTAATCGTTATTATTTTCGCGCTAAAATGTTTACCGCGAAATGGTGTTTGCGTGATTAATTATTTTTTGTGATCGTGATCCTGTTGACACGATTTCGACACCTTCGGTTTACGCGTCTAAAATTAGTAAATTTATTTATTCCGCTGCGTAAACGGATTACCGGTTTAATCCGTTTTAACTCTCAATTTACTAAACCCGGTCGGTAATGTTTTAATTAAACGGTCAAGTTTTTTTTTACGTCATCGGGCACCCGTATACCACTGTAGAAACCCCAAGAGTTTCCACCTGTGTTTTGCTATTTATTGTTTGGTTTTAATCATAGTTTACCTGTTTCTAGAGTTAGACTTCATATTACCTATTTCTAGAGTTAGACTTCATAGACTATTTACCTATATGAATTAGTGGTTTTTCTTACGTTTTCTCATACATTTTGCTTTGGTTTGTATATGCATTGCTATCGTTCTGTTAAATATTGTTATATATTTGATTGTCTGTTTTTATATGTGATCTGGATTATGCATTAGGGCAGTG
Organism: Deinandra increscens subsp. villosa; assembly: GCA_039602395.1. Taxonomy (NCBI): domain Eukaryota; kingdom Viridiplantae; phylum Streptophyta; class Magnoliopsida; order Asterales; family Asteraceae; genus Deinandra; species Deinandra increscens. The sequence continues at coordinate 13,484 of JBCNJP010006472.1, forward strand.
TAGGTTGTTAGTTTTGTATTAAACTATTAATTGAAACTAAGTACAAAAATTGGAAAAGAATGCTTTCACAAAGCCAACAGTATATAAAGTGATTGTTTATAGTAGCATTTGAAAAATTACAATTTCACTTATGTGTGAATATGTAGAACAGTGATATTTTGGAAATTGCTATTCTGAAGGAATATAATTCCCAAATGCTAACACTGTTTTCAAATTGCTAAGATTTTCTTAATTTCCAAAATTTTACGCATATTCACCTATGTGTGAATACGTAGAATACTGATAATGTAAACAAAATTTCCAAACATAATTTCACTTATATGTGAATACGTAGAATAGCATATGTAATTGTAATTCTATAAGCGACAGTGCAGAACTTTTAAGAATTATAGACTATTATAATAAGAAAATTAGAACATAACCCTCCATAAATATCATTGTAAAAAGGATTGTGTCCTGTCATAAAAATGTTTACTCATAAACAATTATTAAATTCGAATGAAGTTTTAAAAATTAATCATTATAATTTAATAAAAACCATTCGTCTCAATGGATTTCATGTATTGACTTTTCGTTTACTAAATCGATTAAATCTTGAAACAGGTAGTGCATAGGCGCAACAATCATGGATGACACTGGGACAATGCCAGTTGTCTTTTTCAATGATGTAATGCAAGAAATGCTTGGCATGAGCTGCAAATCTGTTGTAGTTGAAAGGGGTTTTGACAACTCCAAGAACATTCCCGAGCCTATGTTATGACTGTTGTCTTTCATTGGAGTGCCAAAGCACTTTACCCTACGTCTCAAACAAAACAACTCAGCAGTCATGCAAAATGTTTCTAGCATCACTTCTCATGAAAAACAACAAGGAGACTGGCTGCTGCTAACAACAGCAGAACCAATAACACCAGCAGAACCAATAACACCAGCAGGCAAAGCAGTAAGAAACAGATCTCAAAACTCACCAGGTAAAATTCAAAAACTTTCTTAAAACAAACAAAAAGTACAGCCATAACCATAACCACTACAATAAAACAAACATTTACATGTTTGGATGACAAAGAACCATCTTCAAAGAAGGCAAAAGACAAGCAGGAATATGACGGAACACTAATGTCTATTGCTGCAGCAAGAAGCCACTTTTGAAGATCAATAGCTCAAATCTGCATCTTTTGTACAGACAATGGGTCAAATTTGCATCTTTTGTACAGCCCAGGATAGCAGGGAATACTTGATCATACTTTTTGTTAGAACATGTAATCGATCAAACTAAGCAGTAACCAATTACATGTAACAGGTAGGAACCAACAGCAATAGACGAGTGCAATCACTCAATTTTGTAAAACTACAAACCTGCAATCAGGTATCTACTAAAAGTGCCCCAACAAACAAAAGAATACGATAGTCTGGTTGATATTATTAAGGTATATATAGAAGTATGATGGATTTTGTAAGGCGTAATCTGACTTCTGTAAACAAATGCTATCAAATGATCGTCAACAAAACAACAGTACCATCAAGTCGTAGCCCGATGGTGGCCCGCCGCAACGCGCGGGCGGGTCACCATCTTGTTAGAAATGAAACTAGATTATATAGAGATATGTGGCGTTCCTTTTGTAATATGATTTGAAATTCTCGAATTGTAGTTTGAAATTCTTGAATTTATAATACATGCAATATAAAATAAAATTCATTCCTGCATAAAAACATAGGTTTACCATAACGTAGAATCGACTGTAAATAAAACACTCTAGTTTACATGAGGTAAGACTTTTATTGGTTAAATAAATTTATTTATGAATATAAAATATATAGACAAGTTTTTCACATGAAGGTTGATTCAATCCGAGAGTGTTTTCTTGTTATTGTTGATGACGGGTTGAATCGGGTTAGCATCACGAACCGATCTCAAGCTTTTCCTCAGCAACCATAACTCCTTAACGTAATAATGAAGTCTATCGATCATCAATCCAAGAAATAAACAGAAACCTACATCACATAAACCATGTTTGTCAACCTATACAGAGATAATTATAGGTCCTATTTTCACGCATCCCCAAAAGTCCAACCGTCAGACAATCATTTAGACGATCAGATTGAAGATGATGTGGAAATATAAAAATAAAATAAGAATGTACCCATGAGAGATGCCTCTAGCACACGATTGGCTAAAAGAACTTGATCGGTTGGATTCGTGGTCCCAACCTCGGTCACACGCTTTTTCGTTTTGGAGATATCATATATGTTGAACACAAAGACTGTGAAAAATGTCGCTGCGATGGTCCTCGAGGTCACGAGACCTCTACCCTGCTTCAAACGATCCAAACCCGTTACGATCAGGTTCCTCAGAGGCGAGTTAAACAACATGATTATGATAACTCCTATTTCCATTGCAAGCACCATAAACAAAAGAGGAGTCATCTTTTCCTTTAACTTTAGCTTTTTTTTTCTTTTTTCCAACTACTGATTTTAGGTGAATGAAATGTTAATGAGTGATTTAGGAAAATGTAGGGTTTTCTTGCATTTCTTCCTTCTTTTCACCTTTTGGAGTTTGTCATTATTATTCTAAACTTGTATCACAATGAGAGAATCATATTCCTCTCCATCAAACAGGATTACTTCTATAAATGATCAACAAAATACCTTATGAGTTATGGCCCACACATATGACATATGAAACCAACAAAAAAAACAATATACAACACCACTAAGAAATTAGCCAAATTTAACAAGTGTATAAAAAATTATCACCAAAAATGATGTTCATGAAGTATAAATTATGAGTCACACAAGAAGCACAAAACAAACCCATGGAGCAGCAAACATATCCATGGGTTGGGTGGTGAAAAATCCAAATACTTTGTTTGAATTAACAAAATGTAGCAACTCAAAATATGGCTTAGCCATGACAAAACAGCAAAATCTTAAAGAATAAACCGCTTATTCGGATTAAGTGAAACTTTAGGAATACCAGAACTCAACATGAATAAAGCAAAATCGGGTTCTGCAAATGTTTAGATGTCGAGAAGCAGCCTCCTTGGATCCTCAACGACATCCTTGATTCGGCGGAGGAAAAACACGGCCTCTCTTCCATCGATTAGCCTATGATCATAGGTAAGGGCGATGTACATCATGGGTCTTGGTACTATGCTGCCTCCAACCACCATTGGCCGGCTCACAATTGAATGCATGCCCAGAATTGCTGACTGTTATACATGTAGGCATGTTAATGAGTAAAATAACTAATTACAATACTTAAGGAAAACGCTATAGATGGCAATATTGATGGGCCCAGAAGCTGGTAGAAATGGGTCGGGTTGGCCAGGAACACTTTTCTGCTCGGAAAAAATCTGTTGGGTTTTTCTTTTTCATATATACCAACATACTTATTCATTTGTCCCATATTCGTCATTGTACTTTCTTTTGTACATCCGAGTCGTGACAAGATAGTTTTGAAGCCCGTTTGGGTCATTCTGTAACCAAAAAGTTATGTTTTCAAGATAGATAGCTTTGTATAAATAATGTTAGATTCATCAATAAAAAAGTTGATTACATGTTACAAATTGACCCAAACAGAAAGCCGTTTTTTAGTGAGTCCGATGTTCAACAGAAGACAATTGCTAAAACAGGACAAATGAAAAAGTAGGTTGCTTTGCTTATATACAAAATTTTAAAAAATTAATAAATAAAACAATACTTTTTCCACCTAATTAGTGTTTCAGATATGATTAAAATGGAATTATCGTAATCTAATATTGTGAATATACTATATAGACAGTTTGTGCAATAGAAATACGATTAGGGTGATGATCCCATTTAGGCGAATTTCCTTTTTAATTTTTACAAACTGTAAGTGCATACCTGAGGAGGATTGATGATAGGAGTGCTCAAAAGGCTTCCATATACACCACCATTAGATATTGTAAACGAGCCTCCTGCCATCTCATCAATGGAAATGGTTCCATTATTGGCCTTCTTAGCAAGAGTGTTGATCTCTTTTTCTATCTCAGCAAAGTTCATCTTTTCAGCATTTCGAATAACTGGCACAACAAGTCCCTAGAACAAGGGAAAACAAATCCGCATGACTGACTGAATACAAAAAGCAAGTAGTAGACGAGAAAATTTCAACCAATTTATGTGGTAAAAAAGAGTCAATCTGGGTATATTCTATCAGCAAGCAGTCAAACTGGAAAACGTAAAGGAAATGGGCAAACATTTTACATATACTCAAGTGTTATAACTTCGTGAGTTGTTATATTGAAAAACTAAATCTTTGTTTTAAACTTTTCATGATAGTTTTTGACTTTTGTAGCCAGATTTTATATACCAGTTATTAATGCAATTTCAGAAAGATGTGGTCAAAAAATGTCTATAATTATTATCCTTTTTCAATACCCAGGCAATCCACTCAATTTCGCTATTTGTAGGTAGGTATGCATTGGGTTGGAACCAGACTGAATTGGAAATGGAAGAAATCCGAAATAAAAGATAACAGAAGTAAACCTGTTTGGTGGTTTGGTCCCAAATTGGACCATGCACCGAATTTGGAAAATGAAAACCGAAAACGTCTTTTCAGAAACTAAAAAAACAGATTCACTTCTGAACTTTAACCGGTCTGGAACTAAAAGAAATGACTAGTAAAGGTTGACATGAAAAAATAGCATCTCAAGGGCCATGCAAAATTACGAGTCCTCTGTTTGATTGTAAAATGCAACACTTGACACAGAGTTTGAGAAAAATATTTGACAACTAATCAACTATTTAACCAATTTATGAGCTGGTCAACATTAAGAAAATTCATAAACCTCAATTAATCTTACCGATATCTTGTAGTAACTGATAATAAGTCAAAATGATGCACTATAGTGTTGCAATCTACTAGACGGAGGTAGTATTTTAGAAAAGACAAGTCACTAATCTCGGTGCAAGTGCAATAATATACCAGTTGTTCAGTATGCAGAAATAACACTTGATAGAAATACGTTGAGCTTACCTTTGGTGTACCAACAGCTATACTGATATCAATATAATCTCTGTAAATGATATCATCCCCATCAATAACTGCATTGATGATTGGCTGATTTTGGAGTCCACTGACGGCAGCCTGAAATTTTAGAAGTTAACTTCATTTAAATCAATAAGTTTCAATTAAAAAAAAGGCGGGCAGTGTCTTTTCATGTTCAATTCTACAAACATAAATACCTTAATAAAACCAGACATCAGACCCAGCTTGACTCCATGCTTCTCTACGAAGGCGTCCTTATACTCAGAACGGAGTTTCATCAGATTAGTCCTTTAAGAAAGGGAGCAAAGTTTAGAAAAAAATAAACGACTCTTTAACACGCAAAACAACTTGCTTGGAGTTTACATAGGGGGTGCAAACATATATCATTATATAGGTATATCAATCCAAAACACCATTAAGTTGTTGCAATAATCTATATTAGTAGTTTAGAACAACTTGAATTGAAGAACTCACATGTCAACTTCATTAAATGTTGTGAGCAAAGCAAATGTGTTCTGAGAATCTTTCAGACGTGTGGCAACTCGCTTTCTTAAGCGGGTCATAGGAACCTGCATCAATAACACATTAAACATAACTTTAAACCACATAGTTGAGAAAAGAAATGTTGTAATTATATATAATCAACAAAAGCAAATATTACTTTGATAACAGATAGTATAACAATAAATATTAATGCTAAATTGTTAATGTAGTAGCTAAACATTAGCAAAAAATATGACACTCACACGTCTTTCTCTATCTTTAGGAGGAAGCTGGGGTTCTGAAGCAGAGGTTTTAGGAGGAGGTGGTGTAGAAGCTGGCTTAGGCTTCTCAACGACAGGGGTAGTTTCGACTTTTGGCTTTGGCTTCTCCTCCACCTTCTCAGCAGTAGGAGGTGGCTTAGAAACACCATCTTCAGATGCTGGCTTGGATGGAGCAGCTGCACCCTCTGCTGACTTTGAGATGATCGCAACTTTCGTACCTGGTTCAACAGTATCCCCTTCTTTTGCTACAAACTACACATATCAAAGCTCAACTTCAGTTTCCCTACAACTTAACATCATTTATTGGAACTAGTTTAGCAAGAGTGATGCATTATTTTACCTCTTGAATTATACCCGCTTCCGGACTAGCAACATCAATAGTCACCTGCAACATAAACAACTCGGTGTAAACAGCAATAGTTTAATAAGCCGAAAGTAGAACTGTATTGGAAATACCTTGTCTGTTTCAACTTGTGCAATTGGCTCATCAATTTCTACCCTGTCACCAGGTTCTGCTCAAAGAGAAACAGTTAAAAGCAAGATATGGTACAGTAACAATGACTATTGTAAACGTTCCAACAAAGCAAAGAAACATACTTTTTAGGAAAGTCGCCAGTGTACCATCACTTATTGATTCACCCATAAAAGGAACAACAGCTTCAACCAGATCACCTTGAGAATAAAATAACACGTGCAATTTTAAACAACCAGAATTTACAATCAGCAAGAGCTACAGAGAAATAAAAATGTTCTTCAAGACTTAAATTTATAAAGAAGATGTATTTATGTGGTAGACATTGAGGATAGTTAAGTAAGTCAATGAGCTTAATGGATGTGACAGCTTTTTTACTTTTGCTGCATTCTATATTCTCATAATAAAACTGACGCAACATTACTTAGTGACACACAATCAGCTTATATCAAAGATGAATGCAACATTTGCAGGCCAAAAGTTTACAGCATATGTTAGCATGTATTAACGCTAATGTTTCACAGATATATGATTGTATTGTATAAATGCATGTCCATGAGTTCATGTATTATTACTCGTTGCATGCATATTAACATAAGAACAAATAAAAAGCCAGCAAAAGGAATATATGAATACCATACCACTGTCAGATGAGAACATTCTGTTTTGCATTTGCATGCTGATGCATGGCTGAAGACTGGTCATAACTTCCCTGCCAAGAAAAGAGAACTAGTTAGAAAGATCGCACTAGCATGCATCAATAACTTTTATCATTATTCAACAGATAATAAATCTTGTACCAGAATTAGGTTACAGATATAATCAACTACTAAGATCATGAACTAAAAAGTTAAGGAACAAGCCCTAAACTTTCTAAACACATGATAGACTCAGCGTGAATCCTATTGCATCATGCTTCTAAATCTTCGTGAACAATATTTATTATTTTGTATAATTACCATATATTAAAAAAACAATGAAATTATGTACTAACCTTAATGGCCTTAGAGTGACTGCTGCACCTGGGACAGAAATAATTGGGGAAATGATCAAAACCTCATATTAATAAATAAATACACTAAAGATCAGCTTTCCTGCAAGTACAAACTAGAAGTTGGGAAGAAACTTACCAGGTTGGGTAACATGACATATACTTCGAACATTGCCAATGATTTGTGTATGGGGTAATACCTATATGCATTTTAAGATAGTTATCCTTAGAAAGAACGTCATGTACACACTAGCACGCATCATTTAACATGTGGAGTATGTAGTAGAATTAGAAGGTGGTCCACTTAATATGTAAATCAATAACAGGTTGAAGCTTCTAGGAATTCTCATATGGCTGAAACTTTTAGTAAAGGTAACCAGAAAATAGTCATTTAAAGCTCATGCAAAACGACGTATAAGCTTTATCAGCCCTGACGAAAAAGTTTGCTGGGCATTTTACCCAAACTTATTGTCATTTACAATAGCCAACTAATATACCAAAAAAAAAAACTTAAGGCAGCTTTTATCGCATACATTTTATTCCAAGCACATAAAAAGAACGACTTTGGCAACATTAGCACACAGTCCAGATGTACTGGAGTAAACAATACAAATAAATGCATTCTGCATTTATGCATCCCTACTTGGGCTGATGTATGCATCCCTACGCTGCATAACTGCAAGAGGCTATTTCCACGACTTAAACCCGTGACCCTAAGGTGACAATAGTTCAGAAGTAGTGGAGTTTACTCGATTAACATATAAACAACTAGGTCATAAAACACTAAACTAAGATAATATTCTAAAACAAAGACACCACAAACTTAAACCAAGTTGCATCAAAATAAACTGCTAAGACATGGATTTATGTTCCAAAACATAATAAAATAAGTATAAAGTCTTGAAAATAAGATAATCACTACCTCTCCTTCTGAGATGAAACAAGCTGCAGGTGCAGATGCTACAGGGCGAGTTCTTCGCCATGATTGTCCTATTATCTGTCCAAAACAAAGTAACATATATCAAGTGTATGTCCATTTCTTATAGCCTATATAACTCTATCAACATCCCATAATATCCCATCTCTCATTCCCTCCCCAATATTGCAGTTGACAGCCCACTTTAACTTCTCATAACTACACCTAGTACTGCCCTAACAGTCCGAAAACTTTGCTTT
>JBCNJP010006474.1:0-19185 GCA_039602395.1 Deinandra increscens subsp. villosa
AAGCTGGTGGCAGCGTCGGATGATGATGACGATGAAGGTGGCGGTGGTTGCTTGGGGTTGCGACGGGAAGGGGAGATGAGGAGGTGAGGGTGGTGTGATGGTGGCGTGGTGTAGCTGGCCGAGCAGCAGCAGCAGCTGCGGTGGTGGTGTGGTTGTTTGTTCGCCGGTGGAGGGAGGTGGTGGGGTGGCCGATCGGTGGTGAGGGAGGAGGGTTCTTGAAGGGTTTGTTTGTGTGTGGAGATGGAGAAGAGAGTATGGCCTCTTTGTCCTTTACCACATGTTTAAATTGGTAACCATGGTTAGGGTTAATGATCATGGTTAGACAACTCATAACCCTGGGTTAATTAGATATTTAGGTGATTAAGGGTATTAGTTTTTTTTATAAAAAGTTTCACTAATCTCTACAATTTTTATAAAAACCGCAACTATAATCGTAATGTATTTATAAAATAATTACTACAAAGTTGATGGGTTTTATATGGGTCGAATTTTTAGAGAAACGGTTGTTGGGCTGGGTAAAGTTTGGGCCGAGCCGGTATACGGGCTTTCACCGTTTTTGACGCGGTTAGTTCCGTAAATTATTAAAATTAACCGAACGGGTTACGTTATGGATAAAATTATCGGGTGACTTGTCGGGCCATGTTTTGGGCTTACTTTATTCGTTTTGCTTTATTGGGCCGGGCCGGGCCCAATTTGGTAAACGGGCGTTTTAAGCCGAATCGTTCCACGGTTTTGATTGAGACGAGTTGCCAAGTAGCTTGTAAGATTAAAATGTGGTCATATAATTATTGTTTGATCCATCTTTAATTTATTTATCATTTTTTTTTTTGGCTTTAATTATTCATTTGGTCGCGTATCCGCGTGAGGAATAATTTGCTCGTTTCTTCCGGAATTTAAGCTCGAATATTTCATGTTTTAAACTAGTAATAGTTTTAATGAAACATTCGCTTAAGCGTTGTCGAGTATCGGTGTGATTTCACTTGACACCGTTGCAGAAAATATAAAAATTACTTTTTATATTTATTGTTCTTATTATTAAAATTCCACCGATCTCTTGGTGAACCTTTCTGCTTGTTAAAGTTATATGTTTCACAAACGTGGGGAAATTGTCAAGAATGGACGTTTTGTGTATATATTTACTAACGTTACAACTAATTTACGTCAAGTATAGATATATATACGTATGTAAACATAGTCAATGGGTAGGGTTTGACCTGGTTTTTAGACGGGTTGTCACATTCTCCCCCAGTTGAGAGAATTTCGTCCCGAAATTTAGTTCTGAGTACTGGTGGAGGCGACATTGTCGAACAGGCGGGGGTATTTCTGACGCATCTGGTCCTCGCGTTCCCAGGTGTACTCTGGGCCTCGTCGAGAGTTCCAGCGTATCTTGACGATAGGGATGCGGCTATGCTTTAGCCTCTTGATTTCGCGATCTAGGATTTCTACTGGTTCTTCGACGAAGTGAAGGGTCTCGTCAACTTGGATTTCGTCGAGAGGAACGATAAGCGTTTCGTCAGATAGACACTTTTTCAAATTGCAAACGTGAAAAACGTTGTGAACATTACTGAGTTCCGCGGGCAGGTGTAGTCTGTAGGCAACCGGGCCAATTGTTTCAACGATTTCAAAGGGTCCGATGTACCGAGGATTTAGCTTTCCTCGTTTTCCGAATCTGATGACGCCTTTCCAAGGCGATACCTTTAGCATGACGCGGTCGCCCTTTTCGAATTTCAATGGTTTTCGACGATTGTCTGCATAACTCTTCTGACGATCCCTAGCGGCTTTAAGACGATTCTTGACTTGGAATATTTTCTCGGTTGTTTCGAAGATTAGGTCTGGGCCGGTTAATTGACTGTCACCCATTTCGATCCAACAGAGTGGCGATCGACACTTTCTCCCGTAAAGTGCCTCGAATGGGGTGGCCTGAATGCTCGTGTGATAGCTGTTGTTATAAGAGAATTCTGCGAGGGGCAGATGTTCATCCCAGTTGGGTCCGAAGTCTATCACGCAGGCACGCAGCATGTCTTCGAGAGTTTGGATGGTTCTCTCGCTTTGGCCATCTGTTTGCGGATGGTAGGCCGTACTCATATCGAGACGAGTGCCCAAGGTCCTTTGAAGAGATTGCCAAAAGTTTGCGGTGAAACGACTGTCGCGGTCAGAGATAATGGAGATGGGCACTCCGTGTCGGGATACGACTTCCTTCATGTAGATTTTGGTTCGCCTATCCATACTGTCAGTTTCTTTGATTGGTAGGAAATGTGCTGATTTCGTTAGCCGATCTACTATTACCCAAATGGTGTCGCATCCGGATCTGGCCTTTGGCAACTTGGTGATGAAGTCCATAGATATCTCTTCCCACTTCCATTCCGGGATCTTCGGTTAAGTTAGTAATCCAGAGGGTTTCTGGTACTCGGCCTTGACTTTCGAGCATGTTAAGCATTTACCCACGTAGGTGGCAACCTCGGCTTTCATGTTGGGCCACCAGAAGTGATCCCTCAGGCCATGGTACATCTTATCTGCTCCAGGATGGATGGAATATCTGGTTTTGTGAGCTTCATCGAACACTAACTTCCTTATCCCACCAAAGTGAGGTACCCATAATCTATCCATGAAGTACTTGGCTCCGTCTTGTTTTTCCTCAAGCTGTTTCTCCATGCCACGCAGTCCTTCATTTTTCAAGTTTTTCAACTTGAGAGCTTCGATTTGGGCCTCGCGGACCTGTAAGGTGAGGTTCGAGTGGATGGTCATACTTAGGGCTCGTACTCGTCGCGGTTTTACCCGTTCCTTCCGACTTAAGGCGTCGGCCACAACATTGGCCTTACCTGGGTGGTAGCGAATCTCACACTCGTAATCGTTGAGTAGCTCGACCCAGCGACGCTGCCTCATATTTAATTCCTTCTGATCAAAGATATGCTGGAGGCTTTTATGATCCGTGAATATGGTGCATTGCGTCCCATAGAGGTAGTGTACCCATATTTTTAGTGCAAAGACGACAGCCCCTAGTTCCAGGTCGTGAGTCGTATAATTCTTTTCATGAATCTTGAGTTGCCGAGAGGCGTAAGCAATAACCTTGTCTCTCTGCATCAAGACGCATCCTAATCCTTGATGTGACGCATCGCAGTATACCACAAAGTCTTTAATTCCTTCTGGCAGGGATAGGATTGGGGCATTGCAAAGCTTTTGTTTTAGCAGCTGGAAAGCTTCTTCTGTCTTGGTACTCCAAATAAATTCTTTGTCCTTCTGTGTCAATGTGGTCAGTGGTTGGGCTATTTTTGAGAAGTTCTCAATGAAGCAACGATAATAGCCGGCTAGACCTAGGAATTGTCGAATCTCTGACGGAGTCGTTGGAGCACTCCAGCTCTTGATAGCTTCCACCTTAGACGGGTCCACGTGAATACCCTTGTCATTGATCACATGACCTAAGAAATGTACTTCATGTATCCAAAAGTCGCATTTTGAAAACTTAGCGTACAGTTTCTCCTTCTTAAGCAATTCCAAGATAAGTCTCAAATGTTGCTCGTGTTCTTCCTTACTACGTGAGTAGATCATGATGTCATCGATGAACACGATAACGAACTTATCCAGATATGGTTTGCACACGCGATTCATTAGATCCATGAACACTGCCGGTGCGTTAGTCAAACCAAATGGCATTACCAAGAATTCGTAGTGGCCGTAGCGTGTTCTGAATGCTGTCTTTGATATGTCTTCATCACGTACGCGCAATTGATGGTAACCGGACCTCAAGTCAATCTTGGAATAGTAGCTTGATCCTTGTAGTTGGTCGAACAAGTCGTCGATTCTGGGTAGCGGATAGCGGTTCTTCACTGTTAGTTTGTTCAATTCCATGTAGTCAATGCACATTCTGAAAGTTCCATCTTTCTTCTTTACGAATAGTACTGGCGCACCCCAAGGGGAGTGGTTTGGTCGGATAAATCCCTTATCGAGCAGCTCTTGAAGTTGGTTTGCCAATTCCTGCATTTCTGATGGTGCCAGACGGTACGGGGATCTGGCGACTGGGGCGGCTCCGGGTGTTAAGTCGATGCGAAATTCCACTTGTCGTAGAGGTGGTAAACCGGGCAGGTCTTCGGGAAATACTTCTGGGAATTCACGGACTGTTGGTACATCTTCTATGCGTTTTTCTTTAGGTTTCTTCTCTGTGACGTGCGCTAAGATGGCATCGCATCCTTTTCGGAGGAATTTCCGTGCTTTCATGCTAGATATGATGTTTATTGGAGTTCCATTCTTTTCACCCTGGATGTCTAGAGTACTACCGTCTGCCAATGGCATTCGGACTATTTTCTTGTGACATATGATTTCGGCCTGGTTCTTGGACAACCAATCCATTCCAATGACCACGTCAAAACTTCCGAGTTCGACCGGCATCAGATCGATGTCGAAAATATGATCCGAGAGTTCGAGTGAGCAGTTTTTGTAGATTTTACTAGTCTCTATAATCTCACCATTGGCTAATTCTACTGTAAACTTAGCATCTAAGGTAGCGGGGGCATTTTCGAACGATTGACTAAATTCAGTAGACACGAAGCTCCTATCGGCACCGGTGTCGAATAATATGGATGCATAGTGATGATTAAGTAGAAACGTACCCGTCACAGTGTTGGGATCACGGCGGGCATCTCCGGCATTGATCACGAAAGCTCTTCCCCTGGCTTGGTTGGTGTTCTGGTTTCTTGCTTTCGGGCAATCCTTCTTCCAGTGATCAGTAGCACCGCAGTTGTAGCAGGGGCGATTTGGGCAATCACGAGTGATGTGACCTTTAGCCTTACAACGGGAGCAGTAGACGTTTCCACAGTCAAGCGTGTGGTGAAGGTTGCATTTGTTGCACAAAGGTGCGTTGCCAGTGTAGTTCGACTTCCGCGGTTCTTGTGCGGGTGCAGTGGCGGCATAGACCTTCACCGGCTCTGGGTTTCTCTCGGGAGCCTTTTCAGGGTTCTTATTGCTTCTATCCTCCCAGAATGGTCTTTTCCTCTTGTTTTCAGGTTTCTTTCCTGAGGTCGTGGCTGCACTGGTTTCTGGGGTCCTTGCCTCAGAGTTCTTTTTGGCAAAGGCTACACCCTGGCGGGTGGCTTGGTAAACCAAGCTGTGTGCAAGACGCACGACCTCCTGAAACGTAGCTGGCTTGGATGCGAGAACGTTTCCTTGAATGTGTGCTACGAGTCCCCAGACATACCTTTCGATTTTCTTGTATGGAGGCGTAACCATGTTTGAACAGAGATGGGCAAGTTCGCGAAATCGCTTGGTGTATCCAGCGACGTCAGACCCGTTCATAGTTAGGCCCCAAAATTCGGCTTCCAGTTTCTGAAGCTCTTCTCGGGGGCAGTATTCGTCTCTCAGAAGTTGCTTGAGTTCGTCCCATGTCATAGCATAAGCTAAATCTGTTCCCATTGCGTCTGCGTGGGAGTTCCACCACGTTAAAGCACCATCGGTGAACGTGCAGGTCGCGTATTTGACCTTGGAGCCGTCGTGACAATTGCTAATGCGAAACATAGATTCGGCCTTCTCAAACCAGCGGATTAAACCCACAGCACCTTCGGTGCCCTTGAAGTTAGTGGGTTTACAGTTCATGAAGTCTTTATAAGAACACTCGCGGGTTCCTGAAACGTTAATTTCGAAATGATGAATATAAAACTTGTAGGGTGGTTTATATTCTGTTTTAACGTTTTTGGGTAATTGGCCTTACCGTTGTGCGGGTTGTTATTTTGCCTATCGTGTTCTCGTTGTGTTTCGCTAGCGGCGACTGCTTCGGCGACTCGTTGGGTGATTAGAGCCTCAACGTCGGCGGCGTTCATCATGGGCGGGGGCGTGTTGGTTCTGGCACTGCGTCTGGGCGGCATGTTTTACTCTATGAATTTTGAGTGACGAATATAGAATAGTTTAGATTAGATGACGTGTGTATATATGCATCATAAAGTTATTATAATAGTATCACAACCACATAATTAAAACATTGATAAACGCCATAACACAACCATACATACTACATACCAAGCGTCAAGCGTTACATACATAAGTTTTAAGTTAGATTACAATTTTAAACATAAACTAAACAAAGTTTTGGGTACGTAAACCCAACAAAAGTTACATATCCGAATAGTTAATATGCCAAAATTTGTGGACTATGTCCACGGTGGTGAAATGCTGACTAAAAGGGTCCTGGTGGTGGTGGTGGGGCTAGGAGGGCCAAGGTCTGGAAGAGGTTGAAGAGGTAAGCATGGTTAGCTGCAACATAGTTCTCCAGCCCGGTGACTCGCTGCTCCAATAAGTCATGTAGAATGTAGCTGTTGACAGCGAAAGTGCCAACAGCAGTCACCTGGCTCACGGTAGTGTCGAGATCGCTCATAGTGGCGGCCAGTATCTCCTCTACTCCTGTCAGTCGCGTCTCCACCTCCATCAAGTCCTCAGCACCTGGCGCGTCGGCCGCGTCGATCTCCATCATATCCAAACTGTCCTCGTGACGGCAGAGGCGAGCCACGAGAAGCGGAACTGTCTCAGTGACAGGTTCCTCAGTCAGAGGAGGGATGCTCGAGCGTGTGGCAGCCGCAGCAGATGACTCGCCGACCTCGTGTGTGCTAGGCAGTCCCTCGCTAATGCGCCAGTCTCGAAGGGCGTCGAGGAGGAACCCAAAACGTCGTGCCTCAGTCCTAAATTGTTTCCGCTTTGGAGCGGGCTCATCAGGGTGAGGGGAGGCAGGGCGTTTCTTGGGGAGTACCGCGGTTTTCCGCGGTGTGAATCCCCGCCTACCGCCGTTAGGGACACGGCGATAGGTCCCGATCGCTCTGGTACGGCCGGGCGAGATGTCCGGGTCCTCGTGGGTAGGAGGAGCCTCGGTGGTGGCGAGAAGTGCGGTGGCCTCGGCTATAGCAGCGTCGGCCTCAGCCAAGACGATAGTAGTGGCAGACAGGGGGATGGCAGCAGCTCCAGGGGCAGCCTCAATAGGCGCCTCGGTAGTATCATCAGACGTGTGGCGTGGAGCGGCACTAGTAACAGACCTGGTCGGTAGGGCTCTAGCAGCAACAGGTGGAGTGTCTATGGGTGCAGATGGTGGAACATCAGGTGTGGAGTCACAGTGCTCTGTCTCGGAGGAAATGCAGATGACTTGATCCGAAGCCATCTCTGCGATAACATGTTCCAAGACAAAACAGTGTTAGTAATAGTCAAGTATATATTAAAGCAAAGCGTAAGCAATTTAAATATATATACAGGTAAAGTAAGGCTACACATGAGTTATGACACGCATTTCATAAGTGTACCTCAGGGTGTTGGTAGTGAGTCTCGGATGCAAATGGAAGTCTCGTAGAGCGGGCTATAGTCTAGGTTTTCTTATTTTTGTTTCCTAGTTCGCTATAACCACGGCTCTGATACCAATCTGTCACACCCCGATGTTACCGATTACGTGGGCATGTGACGTCATGGGGTCATAGTCGTGGGTACAAGGAACGAATCCTATCAGTTTTCGTTTACGTTTGCAAACCAAATATTTATCAAGTTGCAGCGGAATTTATAAAAGATAGCATAGTGTTACAATACTGAAAATGATAACATTACGATAGAAATTACGAGTGTTCATGATTTATTTAAATATAGAAAAGGGTGACCATGACTTCATCCCTAATGCAGGCCCTAGTGATTGATAGACTTCCCATTTGCACACCGAGAGAGAGAGAGGTTCTTAGTTACCTGAGAAATACATGAATTTTAAAAGGTCAACGTAATGTTGGTGAGTTCACAGGTTTAAGACTCTACAAAAATGTATTTGTAAAAGTAGTTGCAGATATACAAGATACTATAAAGGTTTACTCGTTGTTGCATTGATTCACCTGTTCCTTGATTTCAAACACTTAACCGTTTTTACCCACCCGTGGTATCTTTCCCAAGAAATACCAATGGCACCAAATAACTGACATGTACCCTGTGAGGCTGTTACTGGTGAGTCAGAACTGGAGCTACTAGCTAGGGCAGGGTTGTCAACCCAAATAGATCTATTCACTAGTTACCGTTTCGTTACAGGAATTAATTGAAATCAATAAGTGGTGGGATTTGTAGCAATAAGTTATATAACAGATTACCATAAGGGAACTGAAAGAACAGATAATCATTAATGCGTAACAGTTATACCATAATATCAAGTAAAAAGGATTTTGTTTGATCATGATTTCTCCCCCATAGTATTTAAACAGTTTTAAAAGAAAGGGGCCGTGAAACTCACCTTTTCAAGGTGACTGATCGGATAGTTGTTGTGAGCTGCAAGTGACTAACGTCCTAACTATCAATAATAGCAGAACAAGTCTTAGGTCTTGGTTCGATTGGGTAATGTTTAGTTACCCAATGATTCCTGGTCGAGTCTTGACAATTTGTTCCCGTTTGTATATTTAGAGAAAACATGTTTCAGAATATTTATGAACATAAATATTGGTAGTTTATGATTCCTTAATCATATGATAAGTATGAGTTATTAGCAAGCTAATTTGTCTTGTTATTATATAAGTAAATCCATATTTATATGTTTATATCATTATATTGTTCGTCGTGATAAATAATAAGGCATATTATTTATTTCGACATTTTCTTGAAGTTTACATGATATTAGTAAAAGGATCTCAAAAGATAAGTTTGGTGAACCAAGATGTGTCGGATCGTGAGTGACTTTATATTTAGAAACTCTTAGATGATTTATCAAAAGAAAACAAGATGTTCATTTTGGATCTATCCTTGAACATTGAAAAAAATATATATAAATGTGAAAGGTCTTTAAAATAGATCGAATAATAATGATTTGTTTATTATTACGAATCATGGTGAGCCTTTACCCGATATTGTTTGTATCGGTTATGCTACGTCTTTTAAGAAGTTCTAATTAGCTATCTAGTGTAATTGTTACATGAACGCTTGGTTCAATATTTAGATAAGTAATTGTCATAAGACTTTTATTTTAAAAATAAGGTTCTTTGTTAGTCTTTGTCTTTCCAAAAATTCGCGATAGGTCCGACCCTTGGTCACCATTATTTGTCCATGGTTTTTATACCATATGCTAGTCCGATAGTTCAAGATGAGTTTCCATAGTTCCACAATTTCCATCAAACATGAGTTATGTCTATTGTTAACCATAATCTATCAAGTTCTTACAAATCGGAACTTATATCATTTCATAACAAGTTATATCTTATGTAACTTAAGTTTAAGACTTTTAAAGATGTGTTATTTCTCATCCAATTCTCCATAACATTTAGATCCATGTTTTAGATTAACTAAACACAATTTAGTCATATAGTTTGACATTTTAGGTTATTACACCCATTTTAGGGTTTCTTGGTTTAGAACCAAAAGAAAAAAAAGAAGATGAACAAGTAACAATCTATGTTTCAATCTTGAGTGTAAATACTCCCGGGTGAGCCATCCGACTCATCACTCGGTTTCTTTAGCTCAAGACCCACAATCGTGACAACATTAAGCCCCGGGAGCATCGCGATGTGGTTTGATCCATGAAATGTTACAAAGAAAATAAAGAGGGTTTGTCATTTTATGTGAGTTTTAAAACCCGAGAGCAAAGCTAGATTATCAAGACCCGAGGGTTTCATTGGTGTAACATTCGTGTGAAATGTAAAGGAGAAAAGGTTTAGAAGCTTACGACGAGTGAAAGTGGTGGTGATCGGAATCGGTGGCGGTGGAGGTTACTGTTCACAGCGGCGAGGGCAGCCGGAGACGACGATGACGACGGCTGCTGGTGGGGAGCGGCGGCAGGCGTCGGGTGACGGAAATGCAGGTGGTTGTGGAGGTGACGAGCGGCGATGGCGAAGGTGGTGGTGTGGTGTTCGGTTTGCCGAGAGAGAGAGAGGGTGTTGGTTGGTGGTGGGTTTCGGTGGTGGTGGTGATGAAAGATGACGAGGATGATGGTGGTGGTGTGCGTGACGTCGGCCGGTGATGGTGAAGCTGGTGGCGGCGTCGGATGATGATGACGATGAAGGTGGCGGTGGTTGCTTGGGGTTGTGACGGGAAGGGGAGATGAGTAGGTGAGGGTGGTGTGATGGTGGCGTGGTGTAGCTGGCCGAGTAGCAGCAACAGCTGCGGTGGTGGTGTGGTTGTTTGTTCGCCGGCGGAGGGAGGTGGTGGGGTGGCCGATCGGTGGTGAGGGAGGAGGGTTCTTGAAAGGTTTGTTTGTGTGTGGAGATGGAGAAGAGAGTATGGCCTCTTTGTCCTTTACCACATGTTTAAATTGGTAACCATGGTTAGGGTTAATGATCATGGTTAGACAACTCATAACCTTGGGTTAATTAGATATTTAGGTGATTAAGGGTATTAGTTTTTTTTATAAAAAGTTTCACTAATCTCTACAATTTTTATAAAAACCGCAACTATAATCGTAATGTATTTATAAAATAATTACTACAAAGTTGATGGGTTTTATATGGGCCGAATTTCTAGAGAAACGGTTGTTGGGCCGGGTAAAGTTCGGGCCGAGCCGGTATACGGGCTTTCTCCGTTTTTGACGCGGTTAGTTCCGTAAATTATTAAAATTAACCGAACGGGTTACGTTATGGATTAAAATTATCGGGTGACTTGTCGGGCCATGTTTTGGGCTTACTTTATTCGTTTTGCTTTATTGGGCCGGGCCGGGCCCAATTTGGTAAACGGGCGTTTTAAGCTGAATCGTTCCACGGTTTTGATTGAGACGAGTTGCCAAGTAGCTTGTAAGATTAAAATGTGGTCATATAATTATTGTTTGATCCTTCTTTAATTTATTTATCATTTTTTTTTTGCTTTAATTATTCATTTGGTCGCGTATCCGCGTGAGGAATAATTTACTCGTTTCTTCCGGAATTTAAGCTCGAATATTTCGTGTTTTAAACTAGTAATAGTTTTAATGAAACATTCGCTTAAGCGTTGTCGAGTATCGGTGTGATTTCACTTGACACCGTTGCAGAAAATATAAAAATTACTTTTTATATTTATTGTTCTTATTATTGAAATTCCACCGATCTCTCGGTGAACCTTTCTGCTTGTTAAAGTTATATGTTTCACAAACGTGGGGAAATTGTCAAGGATGGACGTTTTGTGTATATATTTACTAACGTTACAACTAATTTACGTCAAGTATAGATATATATACGTATGTAAACATAGTCAATGGGTAGGGTTTGACCTGGTTTTCAGACGGGTTGTCACAGATTGTCAAATTTCAACTGAGGAAATTGTGGTGTTAAAGAAAGAGTTGGACGATTTTCAAAAGAAATATTATGCATTAGTTCATATTCATGAAGATGTTTTGAAGGAAAAGGCTCAATTAGCTGAAGAGTGTGAGAAAGCCAAAGCTGAAGCGTTAGATGCAGCTCAAGCTTTTGAGAATCTGTTTGAGAAGAGCTATCCAGTTCAGCAAAAATATGAAGAGGCTACTGCTCTTATAGCAACAACTGTTGTTACCGTTGAGAAGTTTCAAAACAAGATCTCCATGCTTCAAGATGAGAATGTTCTGTATAGAGACAAGAATGAAGTATTAACAAAGGATGTTGAGATCTATAAGCAGAAGCGAGAAAGTGTTCTTCAAGAACTATTTGCAGAATGTGAGATCAGAAAGTTACAGACATATGAATATGATGATATCAATGCAAAGTTCATCAAATCACAACAAGAGGTGTTTGACGGTCAACAGAAAATTAATGACTTGAAACTGGAGATTTTGGAATTGAAAAGACAAGTTAAGAATTGCAATTTGTCACCGACATTGCTTAATTTCTTATACAAGCAGGATCAGAGTTCAGAAAGTTCTAAGCAGAATGATGTTCACTCGATACCTCAACCAGTGGATTTAATTGAAGTTACTGTTGCTCAGATTGATCCAAAAGATGAATTGCATGATTATTCCAAATTTGCCACTTCACCCAGGAAAAACAAGTCCAAGTCTAAAAGGAAGGAGAAGCCATTGGGTGAAGCTCCAAAATTTACTTCAAAGTCTATTTTGCTGGAAAATGAGAAAGTATTTGATAAGGCTGCTTCCAGTTCTTCATCTGCAACCGAAGAAGAGAAAGTTTTGATTGAAATGAACAAGCTGAGGGATATCAAAGCTGTAACATCCCGGTTTTCGAAATAACTTGAGCTAATATTATTTAATTTGCGTTTTATTTGAGTTTGGTTAAATAAGCGGATTAAGAGGGTCACCGGGTTAGTTAACGGGGTTTTCTAGTTAAAAAGTTAACTTTGTTAATAGATGAGAGGAATAAAGAAAGTTAGAGGGTTAATGGAGTAAATAAGAGTTTTTGGCAAATTTTATAAAAGACATGAAATTGAGGGACCATAGCTGTAAAATTAAAAGAGGAGAAAACAAGTCTGGGTCTCCCCCAGACTCATAAGTCGCGACAGAGAGAGGGAGGGAGGGGGTATAGCCCTAGTTCTTGAAAAATCTCCAAATTGAGGGTGAAAGAGAGGCTAATTAGGAAGGAGGAAGCTGAATTCGGGTTTAGGAGGTCTCCTACACCTCAATTTCATCTTTATTTCTTGAGTTCTTGACCAAGTAAGTGAATACTAGATGTAGGTGATTTTATGGGTTTGAATCAAAGGTCAAATTGTTGCATGAAATTTGTGGTAAATGTGTTTGTGAGTTAAGTTGATGCTTAATTCCATCTTGCATGATTGATTGTATGCATGTTTAGTAGAAATTAGGATGGGTGAAGCCCCACCTCATAGAATTCGAAATCTATGGTGAATGGGTGATTTGGATTGGTTAGTTGAGCTCCATGTATGCAAGTAGACTTGTTATGAGTAGTTGATTTAGTATAAAAGCTGAATTTTATGTTGTGTAGTAATGTATGGATGGAATGAAAGCATGTAAACTTCAAAAATTGTAGAACAATATGTATGCATATAAGGTGTTCGATGAAATGCTTGAATGAAGTTGATTATGAGCACAAGCTGAATTTTGGTGGATTAACTTGTGATAGAATGTGAAGTGTATGTATGATGAAAAAATGGATAGGATGAAAGATTGTAAACTACTCGTTAAGTAGGATTCAATATGAACACCTAAGGTGTTTGAGAAAATGCTTGAATGAAATTGACAATGTGAATATGCTGAAATTATGAACTTGAATTGGTAATCAAATGCAGATTTTATGTTTTGTGAATGTGGAATTGAGGAATTTAATCAATGACTTGGTTATAGGTGAAACTAGTGGAGGTGCAACTCAACATCGTGAAGGCAAGAACAAAGCTTAAAAGGTAACACGTAGTAGCTAGTGATTGGTGTTAACTAGTGGGTTACAATTTGATGTTAGAGCAGAAAATTTGATGATCCTTATGTGTCAAGAGTATTGGGAAGTTAGATTGAGAAGTTGGTTATGTAATTGACTAACTAGTATTATAGTATATGACCCAAATTGGGTTGAGCTGGATGTTGTGGCAAGACGAGAACCTATGAGAGTGTTGGGGGTCTCGGATTGTCCCAACATCGAATTTAAGTGGATTAGCACATAGTGTGGGTGCTAAGGGGAAAAATTATAATGAAGGAATTCTAATTGAAAGCATAAACATAAGCTGATCTTGTGATTTGTGTGTTAGCGGGTCAAACGGGTCGGGTAAGAAGTTCCTATTACCTTATTCGGAATAACGAATTCGAATATGACATTTGTGAATTTGAGTGAAATCTTCATATTGCAGATAACTATAAGCTTATGGTGCTAAAAATCCAGGTTGGATAGTTTGGTGGTTAACCAAACTGAAAAATGCAGAAAAATGGCTAAGTATGGGAAAACTGGCCTGGAGCCCTGGAAATCAGGCTCCAGGCGTATCGCCTGGAAGTCCAGGAGCTCCAAGCGATACGCTTGGAGCTGGTGGCCGGGTTTTTGTTTTGTTTTCTTGTTTTAATTGATGTATTGTGTTGAATGCTGATATGTGCCATCAATACTAATGTGTTACTGGTGTTGTTGGCAGGTAATCGATAGCCGGCGGGTCGGGATCGAATCGAAGACTTTTGGAACCGAACATCATATATTTTGGGAATTTAGCTTATATGCTTGTAATGGTTAATGTTTGCAAGTAAACTAGCAAGTACTTAACGGCGTTAAACGCTTGATCTTTTGTAAATGTGGCTTGTGTGTTGAATGATGGTCTAAGTATAAAACGAAATTTTCAAACTCTGATTTTCATGACGTGTAATATGATGAAATGGGATTGGGGCCTTACAAGTTGGTATCAGAGCCACGGTTTGAGGGATTCAAGTGTCATGGGGGCACTTGAACTCAAACCAAGTGCTCGTGATGGGGAAAGATGTTCGGTTCAAGGTTCGATCTTCTGGCCCGGTAAGTGATTTCAATTATATATTGTGATATTGAATGATGAAATGTGCGGTATGGATCGTTTTAAATGATTGAGCTGAAAATTTTTAGTGATTAAAAAGCGGAAGTATGTGATGATGATGCTAACCTATTGTAAACTTTCAGTTTACTATGGCGGATGAAAACAACCCAGCTGGGGCTCTTACAGAGCCTATGATTGCAGAAGTAAAGAAGCTGATCTCGGATGAGATTGAGACCTCGGTTGAAACAGCGGTCCGGACCCATGTGGGTCAAATGGAAAATGCCTTGATGGAGGCATTGGAAAAGAAGCTGGAATCGATGAGGAATGATCTTATGGCGGAAGGAAGCGGGAATAAGGATAAGGGGAGGTGTACTTACAAGGATTATATGGCGTGTAAACCTCCCCTATATACTAGTGAGGCAGATCCAATAGCCTGTTACTGATGGCTAGCGGAAATTGAAGCGGTATTCGAACGGAGTCACTGTGAACCGGACGACCAAGTGATGTTTGCAACTGGTCAACTCCGATCGCATGCAAAGGATTGGTGGGATATGACAAGGGAGGAGAAGGGGAAAGAGGCCATTAAGGCCATGACTTGGGAAGAGTTCAAAGCGGTGTTTTCCCTATATCATAGCCCCGAGTCTGAAACGAATAAATTACAAGAAGAGTTGATGCAGTTTCGTCAGAAGAAGGGACAACCGATCGGGGAGGTAATTAGTTACTTCCTGGATCGCGTGAAATTCTATAAAGAGTTATTGAGGACTGAGAGGCAGAGGATTTTCCAGTTTAACAACATGCTGAATGCCGATTTTAGGGAGTTCATTAATGCTTCCCGATGTGCAACTCTTGAGGAGCTAATCAATGCTTGTCGAGAGAGAGAACTGGAACTGAAAAAGCAGGTGGAAAGGGGTGAGAAGCGGGGGGTAGAAAGCAGTACTACCCCAAACAAGAAGCCAAGGGTGAATGAATCACCCAAGAAAGCTGAAAATAAAAAGAGTGGGTTATCTGATTGCCCACATTGCGGGAGAGCTCATAAGGGGGAATGTGTCTTTTTAACAAAGCAGTGTTATGGTTGTGGAAAGACGGGGCATAGTATAGCACAATGCCCTAGTCCGGCTCGGGTATGTTTTGGATGCGGAAAGACGGGTCACAAGAAGAGCGAATGCCCAAACCCGAGTGCGGGGGCGGGTCAAAGCGGAGTGAAGCCGGATATTCCTCGAGCGAGAGGAAGATCTTATCAGCTGACTGTGGAGGAAGGAAAAGTTGATCCGGGGGTAGTGACAGGTATATTTCTTGTCAATGCTATCCCTGCTTATGTATTGTTTGATACGGGGGCGAGTAGGTCATTTGTTTCTTATGATTTTACTCGTCATCCTTCTTTTGTTATTAACAAGCTGTCTGTGCCCTTAGAAGTAGAAATAGCGGATAACAAGAGTGTCTTAGTCTTTGATGTGTATCGTGATTGTAAAATCTCTATAGAAGATGAAGATTACTCTATTGATTTAATACCAATGATGATGGGAGAATTCAAGGTGATAGTGGGAATGGATTGGTTATCTAAACACCAAGCCAAAGTGGTGTGTAACCGCAAGGTGATTGAATTAATATCACCGAGCGGGAAGCAGGTTGTGGTGCAAGGAGAAAGGAAGAATGAGATCACGTTATGTTCAGTAATGGAGGCAAGGAAATACATCCAACATGGGTGTAAATCCTATCTGGCATATGTGTTGGATACCGAACGTGAAAGTAATAAAGCAGAAGCGGTACCCGTTGTGCAAGAATTCTTAGACGTATTTCCTGAAGACCTTCCGGGCATACCACCGGATAGGGATGTGGAGTTTCGGATCGAGTTGGTACCTGGGGCAAAGCCGGTGGCGCGAGCTCCGTATCGGCTGGCCCCTACTGAGATGCAAGAATTGATGAAGCAACTGCAGGAATTGCTTGATAAGGGATTCATCCGGCCAAGTGTATCCCCTTGGGGTGCACCGGTGTTATTTGTGAAGAAGAAAGACGGTAGTCTAAGAATGTGTATAGACTACCGTGAGCTGAATAAGCTGACCGTGAAGAACAAGTATCCCTTGCCTCGAATCGATGATCTGTTTGACCAGTTACAAGGGGCGAGTTGGTTCTCCAAGATCGATTTAAGGTCGGGGTACCATCAGCTGAAGGTGAAAGAGGAGGATGTCCCAAAGACAGCTTTTCGAACGCGGTATGGGCATTACGAGTTCCTAGTAATGTCCTTTGGATTGACTAATGCACCGGCGGCTTTCATGGACCTCATGAACCGCGTGTGTAGGCCGATGTTGGATCGATCCGTTATTGTGTTTATTGATGACATTTTGGTATACTCGCGGAGCAAGGAAGAGCATGCCCAACACTTACGTGAGGTGTTGGAAACTTTAAGGCGGGAGAAACTCTATGTAAAGTTCTCAAAGTGTGCCTTCTGGTTACGGGAGGTACAATTTTTGGGGCATGTGGTGAATGCTCAGGGGGTATTAGTAGATCCTGCCAAGGTTGAAGCAGTAGCGGGATGGAAGACACCTAAGAACCCGACTGAAATCCGGAGTTTCTTAGGTTTGGCGGGCTACTATAGGAGATTTATTCAAGACTTCTCCAAAATAGCCGTGCCATTGACCCGACTCACAAGGAAAGATGTGGAATTTGAATGGGGTGAAGAGCAGGAGGAGTCCTTCCGGACCCTAAAAGAAAAGCTAACTCACGCTCCCGTGTTGGCTTTACTCGATGGGACGGAGGATATAGTGATATACTCTGATGCGTCATACCTCGGCTTGGGGTGTGTACTTATGCAGCGGGGTAGAGTGATAGCTTATGGATCGAGGCAGTTAAAGAGTAGTGAAGTTAACTATCCAACTCATGATCTTGAGCTGGCAGCGGTGGTGTTCGCCTTAAAAATATGGCGGCATTATTTATATGGCGTTCCGTGCACCATCTATACTGATCACAAAAGCTTGAAATATTTGTTTGATCAGAAGGAGTTAAACATGAGGTAACGAAGGTGGTTAGAACTGATCAAAGACTATGATTGTGAGATTCATTACCACCCGGGCAAGGCCAATGTGGTGGCGGATGCCTTAAGCAGAAAAGGAGATTATGCACCTATTAAGGTGAAATCGATGAAGCTGGTTATAACCTCAAGTATTCTTGATTCAATCAAGAAAGCACAAGAGGAGGTGGTGAAGGAAGAAAATTGGAAGAAAGAGCGGATAAAAGGGGTGGTGAAAGACCTTGTCCACGAGGACAATGGTCTCAAATATCGTTTTGGGCGGATATGGATTCCTAACATATGTGGGGTAAAGGAGTTGCTCCTAGATGAGGCTCATAAGTCTCGGTATTCAATCCATCCGGGAGCCACAAAAATGTATCATGATTTAAAACGCGAATATTGGTGGCCGGGCATGAAGCGGGATATGGTAAAGTACGTGGAGAAGTGTTTGACTTGTCTCCAAGTCAAAGCTGAACATCAAAAGCCGTATGGTAAGCTGCAACCACTTGAGATACCGGAGTGGAAATGGGAGCATATCACGATGGATTTGCTCACAAAGCTGCCAAAAACGAGGAGGAATTTTGATGCTATTTGGGTGATAGTGGATCGGCTTACTAAAAGTGCACACTTCTTGCCTATTAGTGAGTCGTATTCATCTGAAGGAATGGCGAATGTCTATGTGGAAGAGATTGTATCGCGACACGGAGTCCCGGTGTCAATCGTGTCGGATAGAGACACTCGCTTCACTTCTAAATTTTGGCGGGAATTTCAGGAGTGTATGGGTACTCGGTTATTGTTTAGTACCGCATACCATCCTCAAACCGATGGGCAAAGCGAGAGAACAATCCAAACACTCGAGGATATGTTGCGAGCGTGTGTGTTGGATTTCGGAGGAAGTTGGGACACTCACTTGCCTTTAGTGGAATTCTCATACAATAATAGCTATCACGCTAGTATTGGAATGTCCCCTTATGAGGCACTTTATGGGCGGAAATGTAGAACACCCTTGTGTTGGGGTGAAGTGGGTCAAAGGGAATTGGCCCATAAAGAGGTGGTCAAGGCTACCAATGAGAAAATTCAAATCATTAGAGCGCGTTTAAAGGCCGCCCAGGATCGACAGAAATCGTATGCAGATAAGAGGCGCAGAGATATTGAATTTAAAGAGGGAGACCATGTGTTGCTAAAAGTGACGCCATGGAAAGGAATAATTAGATTCCGAAAGAGGGGAAAATTAAGCCCACGATTCATCGGGCCTTTTAAAATCCTTGCTAAGGTGGGTCAAAATGCTTACCAATTGGAGTTACCCGAAGAATTGAGTGGAATCCATAATACATTCCACGTGGCTAATCTGAGGAAATGCTTAGCTGACGAGGCTGCCTATGTGCCCTTGGATGACATCGTGGTTGATGACAAGCTGAATTATGTGGAGAGGCCGATTGAAATACTTGACCGCAAAACTAAGCGGTTGAGAAATAAAGAAATTGAGCAAGTAAAAGTGAAATGGGAGCATAGGAAGGGATCGGACACCACGTGGGAGTCCGAGGAAGAGATGCGGAGATACTACCCCTACTTATTCCGGTATGTGTTTCTTGTTTCGAGGACGAAACCCCTTTAAGGGGGGTGGAGTTGTAACATCCCGATTTTCGAAATAACTTGAGCTAATATTATTTAATTTGCGTTTTATTTGAGTTTGGTTAAATAAGCGGATTAAGAGGGTCACCGGGTTAGTTAACGGGGTTTTCTAGTTAAAAAGTTAACTTTGTTAATAGATGAGAGGAATAAAGAAAGTTAGAGGGTTAATGGAGTAAATAAGAGTTTTTGGCAAATTTTATAAAAGACATGAAATTGAGGGACCATAGCTGTAAAATTAAAAGAGGAGA
>JBCNJP010006475.1:0-10925 GCA_039602395.1 Deinandra increscens subsp. villosa
AATTTTCAAAGCAAATACAATAGCACCAAGTTCGAGATCGTGCGTTGTATAATTCTTTTCATGAACTTTAAGTTGCCTTGATGCATACGCGACTACCTTTCCTCGTTGCATGAGAACGCAACCGAGGCCTTTGTTTGAAGCATCGCAATAGACGACAAAGTCGTCGTTACCGTCAGGAAGAGTTAATATAGGAGCATCGCACAGTTTCTGCTTGAGAGTCTGAAATGCCTCTTCCTGAGTAGGACCCCACTCAAAAGGTTTATTCTTTTGTGTTAAAGTGGTGAGTGGTACTGCGATTCTAGAGAAGTTTGAAATAAAACGTCGGTAATAACCTGCTAGTCCAAGGAATGAACGGATTTCAGTAGGGGTACTTGGGTTACTCCAACTTTTTATGGCTTGGATCTTGGCAGGATCGACATGAATACCTCTGTCATTGACAATGTGTCCTAAAATTTGGACTTCCTTAAGCCAGAATTCACATTTAGAGAATTTGGCATAAAGTTGTTCTTTCTTTAGGAGTTCCAAAATTTGACGAAGGTGAGTTTCGTGTTCAGACCTTGATTTAGAGTAAATGAGGATATCGTCAATAAAGACGAAGACGAATTTATCGAGGTAAGGTTTACAAACGCGATTCATGAGGTCCATGAATACCGCAGGTGCGTTGGTTAACCCAAAGGGCATAACGGTGAATTCAAAATGACCATAACGAGTATGAAACGCAGTCTTATGCACATCCTCCTCTATGACATGAAGTTGATGGTAACCAGAACGAAGATCAATTTTTTAAAAACACTTAGCTCCTTGGAGTTGGTAAAAAAATATCATCAATACGTGGTAATGGGTATCGATTTTAGATGGTAAGTTTATTAAGTTCACGATAATCGATACACATTCGGAATGTACCATCTTTTTTCTTGACATATAGAACAGGTGCTCCCCAAGGTGAGGAACTAGGTCGAATGAAGCCTTCGTCAGAAAGTTCCTGAAGTTGTTTAGATAATTCCTTGTATTTTCGAGGGCGCTAGGCGATATGGTGACTTCGCAACGGGAGTAGCACCGGGAATAAGATCGATACGAAAATCGACTTGACGAACGGGAGGTAGACCTTTTATGTCTTCAGGAAAGACTCAGGAAAGTCTCGAACAATTGGAATGTCTCTCATTCGATTCTCTTCCTCCTGAACTTCCATGATGTGGTCCAGGAAGGCCACATACTCCTTGCGTAAGTACTTTTGGGCTTTAGTACAGGACATAAGTTTTAGCCCACTAGATGGTTTATTGCCATGAACTATTAGGACTTGATTATCCGGACAAGGAAGACGGATGATTTTATCAAAGCAAACGAGTTCCGCGTGATGTCGAGATAACCAATCCATGCCAATGATAATATCAAAGCTCCCGAGAAGCATAGGTATTAGGTCAATAGGGTAGGTGTGATCTTTGAATCTTAGCGTACAATTATCAATAATGGAATTGAGAGTGACTGGTTTTCCATCCACAACTTCGTCCGAAATGGAAGGCTCAAGTATAGTACGAGGCATAGCAAGTAAAGGTTCAAAGTCCAAGGAAACAAAACTCCTATCAGCGCCAGAATCAAATAAAACAGAAGCATATCAATTATTAACTAGGAACGTACCATTAACGACTTCCTGGTTAACTTGAGCTTGGTTGGTATTGAGATTGAAAGCATGAGCAAGTGCTCCACGATTATTGTTGATTGGAGGATTTTTTATTGCAAGTCTGGGACATGTGTTGTGGAGATGACCAGGATCTCCACAATTGTAGCAGGCTCGTATGTTTGGAACTTGAGCATTTAGAAGCGGAGCAGGCCTTTGAGCCACGGGACGGGCCATTAGAGGTTGGGCTTGCATCGGGAAACGACATGTGTTGATCAGATGACCAAAGCGGCCACAATTGAAACATTTCCAGCAAGCAACAGTGGTAGGATGATGGCAATTACAAGTGTTGCATTGGGGATGAGGCCCGGTATATAGTTTCTTGGTTGGAGGAGCAACATGATTAGAAGGAGTAGCAGTGGTAGGAGTGGTGGTTACAGCGAAGTTCTTAGCCTTCCTCTTTCTTTTGTTTGAATTAGTAGATGAAGACTCAACTTTAACCTCCTTTTCCTTCCCATTTTTCTTGGTTTTTACTTCCTTCTTGCACCCTTTCCGAGTCAAGTTTCCGGCCTTAACATGGTTATCAGTCAACCTTCCAGCAAGGCGCATAGCTTCGTCAAGAGTTGGGGGTTTACTTGTCCAGAGAGCATTTTGAATGATCATAGGCAGACCACCAATGTAATTTTCAATACATCAGTATGCAGGGAAAGCCATATTAGGCAACATAAGTTTTAACTCTTGAAAACAGTCCATATAAGCTTGACTCTCTCCACTATCTTGCTCCAAGTCATGAAATTCATCTTCGAGCATCTTCATTTCACTACGTGGACAATATTTTTCCTTGATTATATCCTTGAATTGACTCCAAGGTAAAGCCAAAGCGTTATCAGAACCACGGAGTCGTTTCTCGTCATTCTACCAAGTAAGAGCTTTCTTGGTCAAAGAATTGGTAGCACGGCAGACTTTCAAGTTTTCAGGACACTCGCTATTGGTGAAGGTATTTTCTATACCCTCGAAGCACTGGAGTAGCCCGGTAGGGCCTTCAGATCCAGAAAATTTGGGAGGCTTACACGAGTTGAAATGTTTGAATGAGCAATTAGTGGCAGCATCGTGGTTGTGATGATTAGTATTCAAATTCTGTTGAAGCTGTACCATCATATTTGGAATGACCGTTGCCATTTGCTTCGCAATTAAGGATGCCATTTTGCGGTCATTGTTGCCTTTGCGGTGACCACGGAAATGAGTTGACATTCTAAAGAGAAAGAAAAACATTTGTGAGACTAGAAATAAGATATGATTGATAATCAATTTTGGATACGAGTGATTGTGGTAAATCATTAGAGAATCATAGAATATCGAGAATCTTTGAAAACCATAATACATAAAGCCGAAAATCATGTTGTCATTGATAAAATATAATGGAGTGGTTTTGGTTTCCCGATTGGGAAATTACAACCGTGACTAATCGAAGTTATTAATGGTCTTTGGCAGTATTTATAAGACATGCTTTGGCCTAATAGGTTCCAATACTCTCACCAAAGGCTTCCAAGTAGGCATCCAATTCCGTACGGCTGATCTGGATTTATATGCAATGCTTGCTTGGATAGACCCCTAGCTACCGGTGTTTTCCCCCTTCTATATATATATATTTATAGATTCAAGAGTGAAAAATAATATGTTAATATACCGAGTTATTCGAATATTTAGAAGTTCGTGCGGACCGGAAGGGTAAGCGCCTGTACACTGGGGTTTCTGGCAAAGCGGGAGTGTCGCATAAATCCCAATTGGGAACTGGCGTACCTCACTGGGCGATCCCGGGGTGAGCTTTTACTTATAGGAATGCGCGTCTTCATATTATCATTTAACTAATAAAGGGTAAAACAATAATTTTAACTTAATTAAACACAGCGTTTCTATAACTCTTAAGATACTTAGAACTCGGTTCCTTTTTGAATCTATTATTTATATAGCCTCTTTGTGTCATTAGGATCATCTCAGGGTTAATTACCTTTCACGTTTCAGTGTTATCTCTCTTTTCCGATCTCCTTATCAAGTGAGTATCCATACGCCTCTTTTTATTATAATGGGATATGACGCGATATAAACTTTTGTTATTATTAGGAGGGTGATTCCTTCAAATGATAATTTGAGTAGTGTGTACTCATAACCCCTTCTCTTTTAATACTTTGGGGTTTAACATGTATCTCTATCTCAAACTCAAACTCTATATATATTACTCTAAAAATATATGCAAACTCTATGCTCGTTATGTGTATTCTAAGTCTGTTGAACTTGTTTGGATAATTGATGTTGTTGTGCTCAAACTCAAACTCGAAGCGGATTCATTAACATACCGAGCCGGGGTAACAATAATATATCTATTGGTATGACAACCCACCCGGTAAATTGAAACGTATTTTCAATGGGTGATTGGAAACCTAATTGTCAAGGGTTTGAAACGCTCATATTATTTACTCTATTACATTACTCGTTTATCATACTCTACGAATGTTCACTTAACACATAGATCGCATGTTTTATATAAATAATATACACAAAACTTATGTTTACTCACCAACTACTTTTGTAGTTGACACTTTATCTTATACATGTTGCAGGGAACCATGCTTGAGCCTTTTTGTGATCATACTAGGATGCTGGACCTAGTTAAGGACTTAAATCAGTGTTTATGTTGTTTTGTTATGTATAATTATGTTTGTAAGATGTTCT
Source organism: Deinandra increscens subsp. villosa (assembly GCA_039602395.1). NCBI lineage: Eukaryota > Viridiplantae > Streptophyta > Magnoliopsida > Asterales > Asteraceae > Deinandra > Deinandra increscens. Next base: position 4,346 of record JBCNJP010006475.1, read on the forward strand.
TGATTAAATAAATAAAAAGGGCATGTTTAAGTAAATTGCAACTTAAATTAGTTGTCATGTGCATTTGGACAATCATCATGCCCCGAAAAATTCCGCCGTCGGTTGGGGTGTGACACCGCAACCAGAGACCAAAAAATGTAGTTTTTGGTGCGAAATCCTTTGAACCATGGCGTCTCGAACAAGGATGTGGATGGTACTCAGTGAATTTAACGATGTGAGATTTCTAGAAGATCGGTAACTCTCCAGTTTTAACGCAAGGGGGCAAATTGTTTCAATGACTTTATCGACAAAGCCGGTCTGCAAGAGTATAGAATGGGGGGATCCAAGTTCACTTTTTCTTATGATCAAGGGCTCAATTTCAGCAAAATAGATCGCTTTCTCATATGTGTTGAATTTGTAAACAAATGACCATATGCTTCTCTGTTGGCCTTACCTCGCCTTTGGTCCGACCACAACCCTCTTCTCTTAAAGACGTCATCTGCGAATTTTGGGCCTACACCATTCCGCTTTTTCTCCTCGTGGATCAAAACTTCAAAATCAAGGGAGGTGGTGGTTGGGGCGGTTAATAAAGGTAGCCTTCTTGGGGAACCTGATGTCATGCTTCATGGTAAGTTGAAATTAATTAAAGCCGATATAAAGCAGTGGAGGTAGCGCATGAAAATTATGAAGGGGGGGGGGGGGTTGAGAGAGAAGTTAACTTTGAATTGCAACAAGTCGGATGCTACTTCAAAAATAAGAAGGTTGAATGATTTAGAATTGGAGGAATGGGCGAAGTCTAAAGCAGAGGTAACAAATATTGAACAAAGGAGAAAGGAAGATTTGGCCCAAAAGGCTCGTGTAAAATGGGCGATGGAAGGTGACACGGATTCTTCTTTTTACCACGGTTTGGTGAACGCGATAGGGACGACCAACCGGATCAATGGTTTAGTGATTAATAATGTTTGGACCACTGATCCAGTGGTCATTAAACAAAAAGCTTTTGAATTTTTTTTAACTAAAATTCAAAGCCAATGAGGGAAGAAAAGCCAAAATGAAATGTGAAGGAATAGGCAAACTCAATAAGGATCAAGGAATGACGTTAACAGCACCCTTCACGCCCGCAGAAATTAAAGTGGCAGTTTGGGAATGCAGGGGTGATAAGGCACCCGGACCCGATGGGTTCAATTTTGACTTTATAAAACATTTTTGGGATATTCTTGAAAAGGATTTTGTGGCGGTTCTTAATATGTTTCACGTCATGGGTGCTTTTAGTAAGGGGTGCAGGGCATCGTTCCTATGTCTTATCCCAAAAGTGGCGGATCCCCAAAACTTAGGAGAGTTTAGACCCATTTGCCTTCTTGGGTGTATCGCCAAGGTGGTCTCTAAAGTGCTAGCCAATCGTTTGAAGATGGTTCTTGATTCGGTCATTTTCGAAACACAAATGGCTTTTGTGGCCAATAGGAGTATTGTGGATGGGCCACTAATTATTAATGAAATTCTAGCGTGGTTGAAACATAATAATAGGCAATCCATGTTCTTCAAAATTGATTTTAACAAGGCTTATGATTCCCTAGATTGGGATTCTCTCGACTCAGGACAAATGAATTTCCCTTAGGTATGGAGGAAATGGATCCGGGGTATTCTCTTGGCTTCCCGCTCATCTGTCTTTATCAATGGCTCCCTGACGAAAGAGTTTGATTCTGGCAAAGGCTTGCGACAAGGTGACCCGTTATCTCCATTTTTATTCATTATCGCGATAGAGGCGTTTCATTGGATGATGGTCAAGGCGAGATCCTTAGGCATTTTCCATGGTATGGACATGCTGAATGGCGGGCCCTCAATTACCCATCTAATTTTTGTGGACGATGTAATGATTCTTGGGCAATGGTCGGATGCTAACTTTAGAAACCTTAGACGGCTCCTTTGGTGTTTCTTCCTAGCTTCCAGTCTTCAAGTTAACTTAAATAAATGTGGTGTTTATGGCATTTGCGTGGAGGATGTTGAAGTCAATTCCAAATCGGCTTGGATGGGTTGCGAGGTGTGTGCCTTCCCGTTTAATTACTTGGGGTAAATGGTAGGGGCCAACATGAACCTTAAAAGAAATTGGCAACCGGTAATTGATATTTTCCGGAATCGGCTCTCTTATTGGAAAGTGATGTCTTGTGAGTGTATATATATTTTTTTCAATAAGTTTTTCACACTTTGGTTTTAAGTTTATAAAAATGATTATCACCTCGAAACTAAACCACACACGAATATGCAAGTGTACCTATCGATTAGTAATAAAGCTTTGGTAAGAACCAAGTATCGATCCAAAGACGCGAGAGCTCCTGGTACTAAACTTTTATCATTGTCTAGCCGATAATAGATGGTGGATTGTTTCAGTTGTTTTTAACTAAATTAACTAGTAATTAATCTAAACAAAGTGAGTAACAAAGGTGAAGATGATCAATAAAGAAAGAGATCACTTAGACTTGAATCCACCTAGCCGGACAATGACAACATACATATATTTCTGATGAGATCATTTTCTACACATGAAACATGGGAATAGACTAGACCCCCGTCAAGGGTATCTAATCATATGATTGTTCGGAAAGCTAGAACGATAAACACACAATAGCCACCTAATGTCATGCAATAAAGTACCAATGATATAATTATGTTGATTATAAAGATGGACTAAACTACTGTCAAGGTTATTTAATCCCATAATCCTTTGGAAAGCTAATACGATGAACACATATTAACCACCTCGACTCACGTAATGAAAACAATATCATGAAGCTATTGAACTTGTAAATATTTTACCACAAATACATGAACTACGAATTTACGCTAGTAAACCGTAATCACACATACACAATGATACAAGAGATTCACAACAAGTGTAACGACCTTTCCAAGCATATACACAAGGATGCATATTTGTTAACAATCCTAAATGCTCAAATCTCCATCCACCATTCCTAGTCAAATGCCATGAACATACATACTTGCATATATATTTCATGAATAAATACCTTAACACATACGGTTTTCCAACATGATATGGTTAAGATATCTACGAGATTAAACATAAAATCAAGCCAAACAAACACACATAACCGCTGAAGAACATTCATAACATTGTTAAGGTCCTCAACATAATCATCACCAAAAAATATATGTAGATCATCGAAGTTTAGCTAGGATTCATCTCATCTAAGTGAATCAAGAGTTTAGCTCATACTAGCTACAAAAACACCCAAAAGACAACTTACAAAATCGGAGAGAAACATGTCTAACGATAATGAATAGAATCGAAATCAAAGTGTAGATGGGTTAAGAAACACTTGAATCTCCTTCCGAGATGACGATCTTCACTTTTTATTTATGAATTTGAGATGAGATTAAACTTGAGTTTTAGGAGATGGAGTATTAGGGTTTTTGTCTTCCCCCAAATCTGCTTACTGTTGTCGTCCTCCTCTCTTTCTCCTTTATACCCCTCAAGAAGTCAAACTAATATATCCCTCCCCCCTAAGAAAATACGTGGCTTTTAAATCTCTTATCCTCAAAGCATAGGGCTGGCAAATCAAATGGTACACCAACCAAAACCAACCCCACTTGGGAGATTAAATGAGTAGAGGATAAATCCTCTAGTGGGGGAATAAAGGAAACATAAAAGGGACTAGAGGAATTTTCCTCTAGTGAGGCTTAATTATGGGAATTTTCCTCTGGTGAAGCTTTGAGTGGGGACAAGGGGATTTTTCCTCTAGTGAAGCTTGAGTAGGGGAATTTTCCTCTGGTAGGGAACATTTTAGCTCGTCTTCTTTTGAAACCTATAAAAATTAAATATAACTAAATAAGAACTAATTCCTAAAAATATAACATGAAAACTCTTTTAAATGAGGGACAATGTGTATAATTTATATGTATATATTGTGACACATCAGAAAGCTAGAAATCTTTTAATTGGGGATAGGTTGACGCTAACAAAAGCGGTCTTGGAAGCTCTCCCATCTTACTATTTCTCTCTCTACCGTGCCCCTAAAAAAGTTTTAACGACCCTCGAAAAAATCTGTTTCAACTTTCTTTGTGGGGGAGATGAGAATACGACCAAGATTCATTGGGTGGCTCGGGTGAATGTTGCAAAACCGAAACACTTAGGGGGCCTCGGTTTAGTGCCTCTAGAAACCTCCAATAGTTGTTTCCTAGCAAAATGGTATTGGAGATTCAAAAAAGAAGAAAATCGTTTATGGTGCAAAGTGATTTCGGGCATCCACTTTTGCAACAACAGTACGGTGAAATATTGGTGGCGTTTGGAAGGCTGTGGGACGTGTTGAGGAAGATTTAATCAAGAGGCATTCAAATACAAAATTTATTGGTGAATCTAATGGGAATTGGAGGTGGCTAGGAAATGAAGATGGTTTGTTTTCTGTTAAAAATCTTCGTGGCCTCATCTTTGCTGCTAACAACCAAGATGTATCTTTTGAGTTCAAGTGGTGTAAGAGTATACCCATTAAGGTGAATGTCTTCATTTGGAAAGCTTTTTTGGGCCGGCTCCCGACGGTTGACGCTCTTGCAAGACGAAACATCCCTTGTAACGTCTGTCGCTTGCGCTCTATGTGATGAAGGAACTGAACCTGTGGATCACTTGTTTACCGGGTGTTGGTTTTCCGACACTATTTGGCAGTTGATGAACCAATGGTGTCGCTTTAACTCAACACCGTTTTTCTCGATGATAGACATTGTTAATCGGCATAGAGAGACTTTTTTGGATGAAGGGAAAACGAAGGCGATCAAGACAGTCATGCTCGCAGGTTGTTGGTGATGACAGGCTGCTTAAGGATGACCCAGACTCGGGCCCGGACCGGTTTTGGGATGCCTCCACCTAATCGGCCCATTAGGGTTACTTTTAATTATGTTTTGTTTCTTGTTCTGCAAGTATTTTATTCCTATTTAAACTCTTGATTATTGTCTTTTGAACTTGGTTAAGGTTTTTTGATATTGAAATAAAGTATTTTTGTTTGGAGGTATTTTCCAAGCTTTCTATTCTAGCGCCGGTATTTGGCGTAGGTTTCATCGTTCTTGACATAAATCAAGTTCGATTATCTATCCATTACGCTATCAAGTGGTAATCAGAGCCATGTCGGATCATCGAAGAAATCACCGTAGATTCACCGCCCAACGGGCAACGGGGATTATCATCGTGACCCGAGGGATATCGAAGAAATCGAGAGGCTGCGCGAACGACTTCGGGACGTGGAGTTACATGACGAAGGTCGATGGGGTGATCGCCAAGAAGAAACGGTATAAAAGTCTGTTGTAGGCGAAACCAAGCCTATATACGATGAAGATGGGATTAAACCCGACGCGGAAGAGTGTCTGCGCATACAAGTTTTCCTTGGTTAGGTTACTCTTCCATCACACGCTTCCCCACAGGCAACAGGCGTTCAATCGGCGCCTTCCATGCCAACCTTTACGCAACTACAAAACCCTTCGACGAGTGACCCGCTAACCTTCCCGCAACTTTCATTAATTCCGTCAGTGGCCTGCGGTGTCAAGTAATTCTGATCCGCGATGTTGCGTAAATCTTTTAGCCACCGCACTTGTTAGCGCACGAACAGGGGTTCTGTTCGAATTTATTGGGATATCAACAAACATCCGTTTTCTGTTCGAAGATTTTAGGAATTCTCAAAGTGTGGGTTTGTGGTTTGAACTCACATGGCATGTTATGGGCTATCCTAAAAATATAAAGTTTGATTTCTTTTGGATGCACACCAAATTTTGCTTCCAGTGGGATTTTTCGGGGTCTCCTTTAAATTTGAGATTTCAAAGTATGAGGTATTTATTTTTGCAACATATGAATACACATAATAGTACTCTCTTCCTTTTCATTCAAGGTGATCTTTTCGATGTTATCAAGACTCGAGGACGAGTCTTTTTCAAAGAGGGGAGAGGGAAAAGGAGATGGTAGGACCCGGGACCCGCTCATCCAAATGGTATGTGCTTAAAGGCGTCCGAGATAACCTGTAAAGTTCCGTTCGATCCCGGGGGTCCTGATCCAACAATGAAACTCGAGGACGAATTTTTCTAAGAGGGGTGCTTAAAGGCGTCCGAGACAACCCGTAACGTTCCGTTCGATCCCGGGGGTCCTGATCCAACAATGAAACTCGAGGACAAGTTTTTCTAAGAGGGGGAGAATGATGACAGGCTGCTCAAGGACGACCCAGACTCGGGCCCGAACCGGTTTTGGGATTCCTCCACCCAATCGGCCCATTAGGGTTATTTTTAATTATGTTTTGCTTCTTGTTCTACAAGTGTTCTATTCCTATTTAAACTCTTGATTATTGTCTTTTGAACTTGGTTAAGGTATTGTCTTTTGAACTTGGTTAAGGATTTTTGATATTCAAATAAAGTATTTTCGTTTGAAGGTATTTTCTAAGCTTTCTATTCTAGCGCCGGTATTTGGCCTAGGTTTACTAACGTTGGTAATTGATGTTAGGTTCATTGATCTTGACATAGATCAAGTTCGATTATTTATCAATTACGCTGTCAGTTGGTGTCTATGGAAAGAGCGTAACAAAGTCATTTTTGAGAAAGTGAAGCCGTCTCTCCA